>LOJH01022112.1:0-13620 GCA_001685095.1 Ellobius talpinus
GCGTTTTATTAAAATACATGATTGACAGAATACAGACAATTCTCCTGCACCAAGAATGAGAAGCAATAGCGAGCAGTGTCTGCTTCACAGAGTCTCTTTCTTGCTTCTTTGGGGAGGGGTGTCATTGTTATTGTCATTGTTACTGTTATTGTTTTGAATTTTGTGAGACTGAAACAAGGTCTTGCATATGCTTGGCAAGCACTCTAGCACTGAGTCATGTCCTCAAACCATGTACTTATTAACTGAGAATGACAACCTATCCAAAAGATAGCATGAGTGACTTCTGTGCTGTACATCAGTGTAACCATGGTTCTCCTGTGCAGTACGTCAGTGTAACCATGGTTCTCCTGTGCTGTATGTCAGTGAAACCATGGTTCTCCTACCCACGGAAAACTTTCCAAAACCCATAATACTTTTACTCTCCCTGAGTGACAACCATTATTAAGCCTTAAGGTTAATTAATCAACCCACATTAATTAATCACTAGGGCATCTGAAACAATAGATCGACATTTACACCTCATACAATAATGTTAGAGGGGATTGCCATTTCATTTTCCTCAAATAAAACAGTAAAAGGAACAGACAGCAGGGTTAATTCATGTTTTGGGCAAAACTACCTTGGGAAGTTATTTCTGATTGGATTTTAATAAATTATAGTGAGAATACCTAAAACAACCACTAGAAAGAACTAGCTTCAAGACACTCATAGTGACTTAGTGCCAGAAACCCAGGGGAGCAGATCTTTTAGGTGGAGCAGGTGAAAGAAAGCAAACTGAGTATGACACACGCAGCTGTGCATTTAGGTTACTCAGGGTGACGACGTCTGTTTTATAAGGTGATGTCCAAGCCGTGTCTATTAACCGCGGCCTTAAAGCTTTATTTAACATTTAACTTGCCCAGCGGGAGATACCTTTTTAAATCTTGATTCGATCTAAACACAGGGAGGCAAGTCCTGAAAGGGTGATGGGAAAGATAAACCATGGTGTTTCCTATAAGATTGCATCTTTTATGGCGGCAAATTCTTCGGTTGACATTATAATAAGCCAAGAAAAATATGAATGCTTTCAGGTGAAGCGATGAGACAACTATACATTTTATGCTTTTCAATTCTATGAAGAATTTGAAGGCCGATTGACTATGAATAGAACAAAATATGACATATGTTTAATTTCTAGTAAATATGCAATGCACATTATTCCCACATGAAATGGAAATACAAATTGATAGAAGTTGTTTATGTTTTTAAATTTTGTCTTAGTTGTTACTGGGTTGTTAGTATCACCCTTGCAATAAAGTAATTCTTCCACTACAAGAAGCTAGTTTAATTCTGTACTCTAAAAACAGATGCGTCAGGCAACTCATGCATGTGTCTGTGCTTCTCCCACTGAATATATCTTTTCTGTCATTCTGATCATTTAATGAAACATTACTTAATATACTATGTATTATATAGTATAATTTGTATATTTGTTTTTATGTTACACTCTCAAACGTGCTAAAATCTCCTCCTGGGAGTGGACACCAGCAGCAGATCCCACAACTCCCTGAGCATGGTCACATTTCACGGTAACATCTTTAGGTTTGGTTTGCTCTTATTCCTTTATCGGAAGGTTTGGTTTAGTCTGCAAAGGAGGGACAGGGCAGGATGCCATGAACATCAGAAGAAAGGAATTGAATCAGACACAGATGAAGGGTTTGTATTGTAGCTATGTTACAAGACAAAGCTAAAAAACACAGCTTCAGTGGGACCTGTGCAGGGCTGGGGTTTAAAAGGATTAAAGCCAAAGTTTGTCCTTTAGATGCAGCTGTCGCAATGCTAATGTTAGAACGCCTGGGGTTTACAAAACCAAAGATAACTGGTAGAAGGATGCCGAGACACAACAGACGTGCCCACGTGAAACACGCACATACACATGGCAGGTCACCAAAACCGAGTGAGCAGCCTCTCAGATGAATGATGGCCAGACTCTGCATCTTTCCACAACAGCCAAGACCCATCATTTTGTTAGATCTGTCATAGTTTCAAATATGACTTCTATTTTTACTTTTTAAATTTTTATTGAAAATAGATTCTTCTCTCATACAATACATCCCAAACACATTTTCCACTCCCTCCACTCCTCATGGCTCCCCCACAAATTCCCTCTCCCCCAGATCCAATCCCCTGCCTTTGTTTTCCCTTCAGAAAAGAGCAGACCTCCAAGAGATGACAGTCACAGGGGACGAAACAAGACACAATAAGACAAGGCGAAAGTCCTCACATGGAGGCCGGATGACTTTTAGTTTTAAAAGTAGTATATGGGTCAAATATAAACATTTATACACTTGGCAGGTAAATTTTAATGTTTAGGAAGAGAAACTATGGAAAGATTTAAATTTTCAGATTAAAGAAAACACTGTTGTTTTATAAATATAACAAAAAATATAACATGATATCACATGACTCACAGGTATTCAGGAGTAGTGCCTCTGCTCATTAGAGAAGCAGCAATTTTATCAATGTACCCAACTTTACTGCAGCTTTACCCAGGATAAAAGGGACAGAAGTCCTCAAAATGTAGCTTTTTTTATTAAATATTTCCACCTCCTCCCCTCCTCCCATTTCCGTCCCACTCCTCCCACTCCCCTCCCCCTCCCTCTCCAGTCCTAAGAGAAGGCAAGGGTACCCTGCCCTGTGGGAAGTTCAAGGCCCTTCCCCCTCCATCCAATGTAGCTTCTTTACCTATTGCTCTTAAAAAGGTTTTTCAAAAAATCCTTTATTTACTGCTTAATGGGAACAAAACAGAGCACTAGATTTTTCCAGTTTAAAGTCCACTGTGGCGCACACGTGTGACAGACCGCTCAGGCAGTAGTCTGTCTCAGGCAGTAGTCTGTCTCATTTGCTGTCCCCACTCCGGCCACCTCTCTAAATCACGTGGACACAGGTCCTGCCCCTTTATTCACAGCACAATGTCCTCATTCCATCAGCTGCCTTCCTTTTCTGATCTGTTCTCATACTGCAGCCCACCCGTCAATCTGAGTCTTCCCCTTGATGATCAGGACATCAGACCCATGCTGCTTTGGTAGTACAGCTGCGTGGGCCACCGTATCTGCGTGTCTCCACTTCTTCTCCATGCTGCTCGCCACCCACCCCGCAGTTCTGCTGACTCAGCTCTCAGGCACCAAACCCAAGCAGGCTGAGGAAGATTCAGATATGTCAGAAACAGAGCAAACTGTGGTGCTCTGCCCTCTTAACTAGACCAGGATGCCCCATGTTGGCATCCCCTCCCCCTTGAAGGCCTGGGTGAGGTCCCATCTTCTCAAGGTCCCACTTCAGTCTTACAGCACCGTCCCTAGCCAACATGGAAACTGGGCATCTGACTCCCTTCTTGTCTCGTATCCTCTTTCTTCCTCAGGTTTCCCTGAAGCCAGGAAGAGGAGCTTTCTTTTTTCTTTTACTTTCTATAATACTTTCTATAAACTGTTTCCTAACATGAAAGTGCCTTGCTGGGTGACAGAGTGACCTTTCTAAATGAGGGCCCAAGGCCACATACGGGTTCTCCAGAGCAGGTCTATACCAATGTGAAGTCCTTTCTCTTTTTGCAGCGATGACTATCATTTGTGTTATTGCTTTCCAGTGCAACCATGGCTAATGCCAAATCTCTATGAACACACCTAGTCTACCCATTACTCCCAGGCTCAAGCCTGAAGTCTGGAAGCAGCGAAATGTCAAAGTCTAGCGAGCCAGAAGTCATGTGTTAAGAAATTCAAATGTGAGAAGCATATCAGAAACTCAAACATGTTACCTGCCTTACTATGCTATGTTAAAGATGAAAAAAATAAACTTTAATGATGCTGTCTTCTGTTCATTCCAAACTTACCAAGCTACTTTTTCAAATTGTTTCTCCAACTTTATTCCAAGGTAGTGTTCAATCATGCAGGTCTCATTCCTGCAGGTCTGCAGTAAACACACCATGAATTCTCTCTGGCCTGGGGAATGTGGATTCTGAGGCTTCAGAACATTTTGCAGCACTTATCATTTCATTCTAGTCTCTAGTTTCAAAATTTAAAAGACCCTCAAAGCACAAGATGATTAGATACAAATGATGTAATGTTAAGTATATAAATTTAGCCTTTTCCTTCCCAAATTTCCATGTGAAAAAATCATAAAACAATAACAACAACAAAAGACGTTACAGATGGTGAAGGGTGTTTATATCCTGCAGCTCATCCACCTCAAAATGGAAACCTCCCCTTAAACACACGTTAAATTCTCCAGCGAGGTAAATCTTGGTAACAACATTCTTCTGGTTTAGTGTGTCACAGCTAGCAATGATGTCGGAATCCATTTGCTCCAGGTTGACGAGTAGTTTCTGGTTGTGCAAACAAAATCAACACTTGAACCTCTATGTTTTCATGTTACTCTGGGTAGATGTCAGGAAAGCAAGCTTGTGTCTTAAAGGATGTGACATTTCTGTGCTGCTTTGGCAGATCCACCTAGAGACGAGGATGTGGAGAAAGCGGTCCATAAGCTGTAGCAATACATGGGTGCAAACTTTTCTTCACAGTGGCATAGAAATTGTTTTTGTTTTCAAAGGCAAAAAAGAATAAAAATTTCTTTCAGTGCTCCTTCCAACAATTTGAGCAAACTCAGTGAAACAAAAACTGTGATATTACAGAGAATGGTAACTATTGAATTTATGATAGAAAAATGCCAGCGTCTGAGATATTTACTGTTCTTGTTCTAGAAGATGGCTGCACAAAGCCAGCTTAAAGAGAAGGATAAGATTTCACATTTTATTGGTGTTTAGGGAAACTTTATACCCTGTTTCTGGAAAATCAGAAAGGGAAGTGGTTATAAGGAATCCACATAATAATGCATGGGAAAGCCAACTAGAATTTACAAGGGTGGGGGCCTGCACTTGTGTATCTGAGAGCTGCCAAGTCACATGCTACACAATTTATTAATCATGGGCTGCTCCACAAGCCAGGCTTTCTCCATCTTCTCTTCATTTATGACTCTATCCCCACTAAGCCACTAAATTATTTTGCTGTGAAATATGTATTGTGGGTGAAAACAGAATGCGACAAAATCAAAAGAAAGTAAACGGCTGGTGAATCTTGCAGGCAGGTGGAGCTTTTCCAGATCGCACGTCACCTACATCTCGAAGTTTCTGTTTTGTTAAACACTGCACAAGTCACAGCTTGGCTTTGAAAGCAGCAAGGCCTCAGCGTGGTTTCAACGTCAATTGCCAGAGACTTGTTGCTGCTAAGCAAGGCTGAGTGCCCTCGACCCCACTCCAGTGTCCCAACTGTGAGCCCAGGAGGAGCTTGGTAGGTGGCTACCAATAGATTTCCCTGAGAGTCCACTTGAAAATTTTCTTTTATTGTTTTGAAAAGTGTCACAAATCAAATATATGTGTGTCACTGCTGTCATGTCCACCACTGTGATTCTATTAAAAATATGGCATTTAAGTCACACAGCATGCATTTGGGGTTTTATGCATAGATGCAACTCTCTGTGTGCTGTATTCTCTATGTGCGTTTAAATGAGGTAAAAGTACTGAGCTCAAGAATTCACATTCTAGTTAATGTTCTCATTGTGCAGCAGAGACTAACAGCATTGGCTATGGTGATTGGGGCTAAGTTTGTGCTGAACTGTGGTAAAGAGAGCCCTCTCTCAGAATTTATTTTTGTCAGTTCCCCTAACAGGATGTGCAAGGAAACACAGATGCACCCTGTCCCTTCCCGGCCACACCAAATGCTTTTTGTCCCAGCAGGGCCAGCATGTCATTGTGCTTTTCATCATTGATTAGGCCCCGTGGTGAGAGCCGTAAGGAAAGTATGCTCATTTAGCCATACATCCAGCAGAAACAAAGCAGGTCTGTTTGAACTTTCTGAGTGATGACTTTCTGCTCAAGCCAGGCACCCACAGAGGCCGTCTTAGCCAAGGGGAATGTGAACACAGAGCAGCCTGAGTCTTCGCTGCTACTTGGAGATTTCCAGAGCATCGCCTCTCAGTCTGTCTTCTCAAGACTGGACCAGCAGATGTAGTCTGACTCCTTGAGTTCCTCGCCATACTCACGAATTGTCAGAAGGGAAACCTCTGTTCAATTACTCCCAGACTGAGCTCAGATATCTTCCTTTGATCTTTTCTCTAGCCTTTCTCTTCCTAGGTGCTTTCTCTCCCTCTTTATTGAAACCATGAGGTGTTACCATTTTTTCTCACAACAAATGGCCTCACATCTTCTTTAGTTTTACCCAGGGTTCTTGCTCCGTCACTATATGGTGGGTTGGATGTAAAATATCTACCACAGAGTTGTATGTTTGGTCACTTGGTCCCAGATGTTTGTAATGCTTTGGGAGGTTGTAAAACCTTTAAGACACAGAGCCAAATGACAGATATAAACCTGGGGAATGGGCTTTGACTGGTATAACTGGCCACTGTCTGCTCTGCCAACATTTGAACAAGCCAATCTGTGAGTTCCTTCCACCACAGACGGAGCCTGAGCTGAAACCGTGAGCCTAAAGAAACCTCTATTCCTTTAGACATTTCCTTCAGGTGTCCTGTCACAGCAGCAGGAGAGAGACTAATATACCTACCATTGCTCAGAGACTCGTAGACTCCCAGAGAATTGCTTCTACAAGTCAACTGGTAGGGTCTTATACTCATAGAGCTGTATACTCCTAGAGTATTTTATCTACAAGTCAACTGGTCGGCCTTATACTCATAGAATCGCAAACAAAACCCTAAAAGAGTAGATAAGAAGAGACAACTAAAATCAGGGTGTAATTAATAGAATTAGAGATGAAAAAAGCAATAACAAAGAATTAATGAAATGAGAGTTGGAAAAGATAAGGTTGACAAACTGTTAGCAAAATTAACCAAAATAAAGAGAAAAGATACAAGTTAATGAAACTAGAAACAAAAAGGAGACATCATAACAGACAGCCATGAAATTTAAAAAATCACAAATTGATATCAGTGATGAACATAGATGCCCAAGTCCTCAATAAAACACCTGCAAATGGAATGCAAGTTCATATAGAAAAGATCATTTATCATGACTAAGTTGGTTTCATTTCAAGGATGCAGAGACAGCACTACATGTATAAATCAATAAATGTTACACATCTCATAAATAAACTCAAATATCTATGATCATTTCCTTAGATATATAAAAAGGCTAAGGATAGAAGGGTCATTCCTCATTGTAATAAAGGATTTTAACTGATATTTTAATGCCTTCATTAAAAACTTTACTTGGAGTCACTAAATAATGTCATTTAAAGTGCAATGAGGATTTTATTCATTTTATGCTTGCAAAATTATTTAATATATAAATAAAATTAAATGTTCTAATTAACCACTTAAGTGCTTCATAATAAAGATGTGTAAATATTTTTTGAAACAATGGACACCACACAACCTGCAACTAATAAAATTGTCTCTGAGAAACAAAAAAATGATTCAATTTTTCTTTATGACATGGAAGTCTTACTAGTTATGACAAAAATAAGAAAAAAATGATTGAGTTTCAAGTTTTAGGTCAGCATGTATCTCTTTTTTTACCTAAAAAGGGAAAAAATAAAAAAAATGAACAGATAATAAGTGTCTTGGTCAGTGTTCTATTGCTGTGAAGAGACACCACGGCCATGGATACTCTTATAAGGGAAAACATTTAATTGGGGCTGACTTACAGGTTCAGAGGTTTAGTTTGTTATCCTCATGGTAGGAAGAATGATGACACACAGGCAGACGCGGTGCTGGAGAAGGAACTGAAAGTTCTACACAGATGTGCAAGCAACAGGAAGAGCTAGACCCTGGGTCTGCCTTGAGCATTTGAAACTCCAAATCCCACCACTAGGGACACACTTCCTCCAACAAAGCCATACCTCCCAGTCCCTGTTAAGCAGCAACCCTCCCTAA
Organism: Ellobius talpinus; assembly: GCA_001685095.1. Lineage (NCBI taxonomy): Eukaryota > Metazoa > Chordata > Mammalia > Rodentia > Cricetidae > Ellobius > Ellobius talpinus. Next base: position 7,912 of record LOJH01022112.1, read on the forward strand.
AGACCAAACTTCACATATATGACCTATGGGGTCATTCAAACCACCACACTATGACAAAACAGAAAAGCGAGATTATGACCAATTTAAAATGGTATGATTCTTTACAGTTTCTTTTTACTGTTATTCAAACATATTTCATAATATTATATATTTTATGAATGACATGTTTTGGGAGGAGAATATGTACTCAACAGGTGAAAACCTGCTTTCCAGGCAACATCCTCAGGGACGTTAGTGAAAGAGGCTGTGGAAAGGTTGTAAGAGCCAAAGGTGGGGGATAGCTTCAAAAACCAGGGTTTTCCACACACAGCAAGGCAGTACACACATGAACACACAGTAATTGTGACACTATGCTCAGCATTTGCATGCAAGTTCCATCCAGATACATTGTTGTGGGAACTCCTTTATATTATTTCCCTTCTCAGGTCTTTAATGGGGTCAAAGACCAGATAGTCATACTTACTTTTCTCTCATGACTTAGCCAAGACATTTTTAATATAAGATTTAGACTCCTGAGGTTAGGATAACTATTAAAACATTTAGCATATGTTCTTGTTTAACGTTGTTCATGGTGGTTGTAATTCTAATTTTTATGTAGGTTTTCGCCTCTCCTTTTTTTCTGGACAATACTTGATATTTGTTCTTATTGTATATAGTTTTGTATTAGAATTAGAACTCTCTTATTTAGACAAAAGGGGGAGGTGTGGTGGGAACTCCTTCAGCCAATAATCTTTAAGATACCGGCCCACTTTGGGAAGGGTCTCATGTACCATAAACGCAGACGAAAAGTGTGTATGGCCCCTTATTCTGCTGGATTCAGTTCCAGTTCCCAGTGCAGGCAGAGGACTGTGAATCACTACCCTTCCTGTGAGACTATCCCCAAAGTTCTGATACTTGAAAGGCAGCAGAACTCAGAGAAAAAGAGGAATTTGGCTGAAAGTAGTTAGTATAAAACTTCAGAGGTTTTCTACAAAGTCTATGGTTCTGCTGATAAAGACAACAGAAAATACCCATCCAGATGAATCCAAAGCAAATGGTCATTTGTGTACACACATACAGGTAGGAGGATCTAACTTAACATAAAGAAGAATTCTTTATGGTACACACACACACACACACACACACACACACACACACTAGATTTCCTTTTTAACTTCAGTCATAGAGTAGTTGAGCTTTGTTATTTAAATTTTCTTCATGTCCTGTACAAGTTGATGTGTTTGCATTTATGAGTTTATTTTCCTCTCTAATCAGTGCTGGTTAATTTTTGTTGTGAACTAGACTGGATTAAATAGAGCCTCTGATATTAGCATAGCAAACCTCTGGCATGTCTGTGAGGCCATTTTCAGTGGGTCTTAAAGGAGAGGGGAGAGTTTCCTCCTGAGTGTGGATTGCAGCACCGCGGGGATGAACGTAATGGAGCCGGTGAAAGTGGGCTGAGCTCTCCCAGTCCCCTCTGTTGAAGGGAAATGCAAAGAGCTGAAGAAGTCCTTCATGGTCCTGGAAAGTTTTTTTAAAAATACTCTTATTTGCTAAAATTTATTCATGGTCTTTGAATGACCCTGGACCCATAACATTGGGGGTCCCATTGAGATTTGACTTATTGACCCTCAGAGGGGTCCCAGACTGGGTACAGAGAGCTAAATTGGAGACCCCAGGACTTGGGGCAGGGATGTGTGGCTTCTGGGTATTCATCCAGATTCTGTTTGTGTTTGTTTGACCTGTATTGGATATCTGAGGGCTTCTAGCTTGGGAGCTGAGGAATCAGAGACCCAGTGCTTGCAGGAGCCACAGGCAGATTTCAGTGCCCAAGTTGTGAAAAAGATACCAAAAAAGCCTCCACAGATGTAGGTAAGGATCCTATCTGCTTGTTGCACATGTGTGTGGGACTTGTGGAAAAGCATTACTTCCTTACTTGGAGGGACACCTATCCCTCTCCCACCTGCCTAGGATTCTGGGAACCCTAGTTTGGGTCAAAAAATGGTTCTGGAAGTTGGAGTTGGTCACCAAATCGTAATTTTTTGTCTGTAACTTTTGTTGAGTAAATAGTTTGTTGTGCTACTTATTTTCTTTGTTTTTCTTTTCTTTGTTTTTCAAACAAAAACTGAATGGATAGATCTGTGTTGTCTGGTGTGTCCATAAGTTTTGTTGCAAATATAGGAGCCAAGAGGGAAAAAGGTCAGGCCCAGTTGAATATATGAATGATGGTGGCCACCTTGAGTTTTATTTTTGACTGGTCTTCTTTGAGTTCATGAATGTTCTGTGTTCTGTGTTTATTGCTTTCTTTTCTGCTGCCTCAACTGGCACTAGCTGCCACTGCTACCAGGCACTGCCAGCTGCTGCTATCACTGATTTCATGCCAGGACTCAGAATTTCTCATTTCTGAACGTTCTGGTCACTAGATTTATCAGGGATTCTGATGTCTTTTAGGTATTGCTAATATTGAAATGCTGTTTCATGCTGTTCCACTTTATTGAAAAGTTGACTCTGGACTTGGGTTGTGCCTCCCCATTCTCCAGATACAAGCATTCTTATTTAAAAGTTTTTTATGTGTCCTATGTTGGGTGGTCCATATGATTTTTGTGACAGGGAAAAGAGATCAAAGCAAAATATCCAAAATAATTATACTACTGGTTTCATGTAACTGCCTAAAACTTTTGCTAAGACATAAATGTTATCTTTAGATATGTAAGACTATTGTATAAGCTTTCTGTACTTTAAGTTTTATAAGTTTATTGGGTCTGGATTTAAAAATCTGTAAAATCTATAACAAAAATTAACTTAAAACCCAATGCAAGGGGCTGATAGCTTAAAATCTATATGTAGATAATCTTAAATTTACTCCAAGGGCTCACCTTGGAGTAAATAGTAACCATGTGGATTGACACCAACTTGGCAGAAGATTCCATCAGGATATAAGCAAGAAGTGGTTTGCCTCCATCTTAGCTGAAAAAAAGCCAACAGGATGGAGGCAACCATCTGGCTGGCAGCCGTTCATTACACCATGTGACTTTGAGACATCTTATGTCAGGTGACCAAATGGTACAAACCAGCTAGGGAGGCAACAACAGGTCTCCAAGATATTTTGGATTAGGATCGATTTTGTGGGATAATTCTTGTTCTGGAAACGAAATCACAGAAAAAAGGTTTACTAAAGAAAGTGTTTAAAAACAATGCTTGTTAAAGAAGGTATTCAAGTTACATTTCCATTTATTCAGATACAAGAATGCACCTCGTTCTAGAAGTGAACTTTGTCGTTAAGAGTCTCACAAGTAGTACTCATTTAAAAGGCATGAAGAGGTCATGTATGGAGCGAAACTGAGGCTTGGCATGGTGTTGCTGGGCTGGAGTTCCTAAAGAGAGCCCAGGATAGTCTATTGATGAAAATGCAGACCAATTGCAATGGGGGACCCTACCCATTTTGGACATGTCTGTGCCATAGGGTGGCCAGCAGGAACAGTAACCCCAAAAATTCAACATAGCTGATGGTGAAGGAAAGATTGGTAAAGGAAGGGTGTCCTCACACCTCTGCCCCTTGATACCTGTGGCAGGTGGGAAAACTGGCCCTGGGGTCACAGAGTGAGGGAACCAGCTCTGTCCCCCACCAGCTACAGCACATATGAGAGCAGGCCCTGTACCCCTTCTGGGCAGCATACTAGCTTGCACACTAGAGCTGACCCTGTTTTGGGGGTTTCAGGGGAGCCAGCCATGAGGGTGTAAAAGCAGGAAAGCTTATCCCACGCCCTACCCCTTGTACATCCTCTACAATTATGAGAGAGGGCCCTGCATCTTTCTTGGGCAAAACAGGAGAATTGGCCTTGATGATATGAGTTAAGCAGACACAGATCTGAGGGTCCAAGAGCAGGACTGACCATTCTTGCTGTAGGCTGCATTGGATGAGCTGGCCAAGGCAGTGCTGGAAAGTTCAACTGGGTAGTGACGATGAGGGAAAGTTAGCACAATGGCCAGCCAGACCCAGACCCAGGGCTATGAGTTGGCCCACCCCAACATCCACTGAATCTATGTATGAATCATTGGAGCATATAAAGGGGGTTGAACCTACAGATCCAAAGCAGCAGGACCTCCATGACATAGGATGACGGGACATCCAAGAGGAGCCCCAGGGAGAGTCATTATTGGTGGTGTAGCAGAAGCCTGAGGCCTCAAACCAGACCAATGACTCAGGGCAATGAAAACTTGCAAGTAAAGATGAATGGACCAAAGGGTAAACTGTGGGGCTCAACGGGTCACACCACAGCTTCCCTGACAAGATTCTTCATCTTTATTTTGTTTTTGTTTTGTTTCTTTACTTTTTTTGTTTTTTATTTTTTCTTTTAAATTAGATTTTCTTTCGGTAGGAATTTGCAAGGACAGGGGGTGGATGCCGGGGACAGCAAGGTAGGTGGAATTGGAATACATGATGTGAAATCCGCAAAGAATCAATAAAAGTAAAAAAAAATTACATATGGTCATATGAATCTCTGATAACCCCAGACCCATAGCACTGGGCATTAAAAAACAGATCAAAATACAATATGAGGTGTAGGGAAATAGTTCAATTGGCAAATGTCTCATAATCAGGAAGAACTTTTAACCCTAGCAACAAAATAGAAGTTGGGCATGGTAACATTCAGTTGTAATCTCAGAATTGAGAGACATACACAGAATATTCCTAGTTCTTACTGGCCAGCCAGCCTAGTCAAATGGGACATCACTTAATAATCTTCTGTCCGTGTGTGTGTGTGTGTGTGTATAGGACTACAAACACACACACACACACACCACACATGCACCCAAACATACAAACTGACTTACACATAATAAATAATTTTAAGTCACAATGACTAAGTCACATGGAAAGAGCTTAGCACAAGCAATAACATAATTTACATAATATATTGTTGTATAGTTTATGTAAGTTCAGACAGCACCCATGTGCCTTTCAAGAGAACATGTTTGAGGAGTTTAGAATACACAGCCTCAGTATAGTCAAACTGAATCACACTATCAGAAAGGGTCATCTAGCACATCTCCCTGAAATGGCTTCCTGATCAATAATGAATCTTTGTTAGCAGGTCACTGAGTCTCTACCAGGGGTTCTTATTGGTGAAATTGGTATCATAGCCTTTTAATTTGAATGAAGTAAACTCATGTTGGTGAGGTCTGAAATGATCAAGACTTAAAAGTTGCTAAATCATACTTTAACTCAGTGTCGTTTAACCCCTAACCACACGACATTACCCAGAAGTTTGTCAGAAATGCAAATATCCACAAACTCTGTTTCCAGGCTACTAATTCAGATTGTGCATTTTAACAAGTCTTGGGGAATGCCCATACATTATCTAAACTCTTTTTCCCATCATCACATCTATAAATTACACTTCCACAAGGGCTCCAAGGTGCTTAATACTATCATCTTAATAGCATCTATAGTTGCTATGGGATAATGGTTTTACCCTGTAAAGATTTGTTTCTTGTATTTGTTTAATAAAATGCTGATTGGTCAGTAGCCAGGCAGGAAATATAGGTGGGGCGACCAGACAGGAAGTAGAGGCAGGACAATGAGAACAGGAGAATTCTGGGAAGAGGAAAGATTCAGTCTGCAATCATCATCCAGACAAAGAGGAAGTAAGATGTGACTGCCTCTCTGAAAAAGGTACCAAGCCACGTGGCTGACACAGACAAGAATTATGGGCTAATATAAGTTAT
>LOJH01022113.1:0-20022 GCA_001685095.1 Ellobius talpinus
AGAAGTGTAGTTCAGATGGACATCGATGACACCATCATCCCCATCCTAGAAGTGCGGTTCAGACAGACACCTATGACACCATCATCCCCATCCTAGAAGTGTGATTCAGACAGACACCTATGACACCATCATCTCCATCCTAGAAGTGTGGTTCAGATGGACATCGATGACACCATCATTTCCATCCTAGAAGTGTGGTTCAGACGGACACCTATGACACCATCATCCCCATCCTAGAAGTGTGGTTCAGACAGACACCTATGACACCATCATCCCCATCCTAGAAGTGTGGTTCAGACGGACATCGATGACACCATCATTCCCATCCTAGAAGTGTGGCTTTGTAGGATCACAATAACTTCTGGACCATCTGAGTGAAATGACTGACTTATAGATCTCTTTTCAAAGTGTATTTCTTTTGTTTATGTGTATGTATATTGCCTAAGTTGACTGCATGTCACATGTGCCTACAGAGATCGGTAGAGGTGTTAGGTACCCAGAGCTGGAGTTACAGGTGGCTGTGAGCCACCAAATACATGTGTTTCTAACCAAACTCTGGTCCTCTAAAAGAGCATTACACACTCCATCTCTCCTGCCACAATTTACAAATTCCATCATCAAGAACTTATTGAGAGCTGGGCAGTGGTGGCACATGCCTTCAATTCTAGCACTCAGGGAGGCAGAGGCACGTGGATCTCTGTGAGTTCAAGGCCAAGCTGGTCTACAGAGTGAGTTCCAGGACATCCAGAGATAGAAGGAGAAACCCTGTCTTGAAAGACAAAAACAAACAAACAAACAAACAAAAGAACTTCCTGATTTTTTACTAGAGACCTCTCCCTACACTGTGTGTTAGATATTCAGCAACCCACAGCTTTTTCGAGTGTGCAGCATGAAAGGGGGTAGACAGTAAAAGGGGCTCTATTTTTGGAATGGTAAGAAACCAGAAAAGATACATTGGGGGTGTGCACAGGAAAATCACATTGCTTTGAAAAGAAAAAAGTCAATGTACAAAAAATAGAAGAAAACCATCTCAGAGAAGTTATAGACCGTGTATGTATTGCAGGCTAGTGAAGAAATCGACCAGATCAGCCTCCAGCCCATTGATTGACCAGCAAAACTGTAGAGCGATGATATCTATTTTTTCATCTGAACCTGTTTGACTTCTCCAAAGTCATTGCTGGGCCTCTTAGCTTTGCCTCATGACGCCACTTTCCCTACTGTTCCTCCACTCCCATCCTAGGGAAAGTCAAGTTTGTAGCAGTCCTGAGAGCCCCAGTTCCCTTAAAGTTCAAGTCTCTTCTGGCTAAATAAGACCATGTTGGCTGAATCCCAGCAGGATGGCGCCAAAGACATTGACAATAGGTCTCCAGAAAGAATACGGCTGCTTCCCAGAGCACCAAGTGTGCAGGGTCCACTTGCAAGGCACAGGCGAGCCAGAACTGTGCTGTGAAGGGGAGAGTGTAAGTGGCCAGAGGAGAGAAGGAAACTCTTCTCCAAATTCCCCATTTCTTCCTGATCTATTCCTCTTCGTGAACTTGCTTCAGATGCTCAGTCTAAGATCTCAAGACTGGAAATGCCTCCTCAAGCGCTGAGATTTAATTTTCAACACTGTTAAAGAAATGTTAAAAATAATATCCGCATCCACTATGAATACCTGACAAGTGAATTCCAGTCCCAGATGTCTTTCGTAAGGAAATAGATGGAGTCAGGACTGATCTGCAGCATCAGAATGACGAGTCTTGTCAAGACAAGGAAAGTGAGCAATTCTAACTTAATTATAACACACCTCTAAGGAGCAGCAGAAAACTCCATAAGAAACCCTTGCGTGTTTTCTGATCTCAGCCAAGCTCCTTTTTCCTTAACCATACCCTGAAAAGTTTTCAAAAGAAAGTATGTGGGATACTTACTAACCTTACTTATGTTGGGGCCAGCTGAACTCTTTCCCCTGTGTGGTTGTTTTGTGAAACACATTCCCAGTGGTGCCTTTAAAGGCTTAGACATACCCAGCTGCTTATGCTTCTTCCACAGAGCCCCCCTTGTAGATATTCATATGCTTTGACGTATCTTAAGCCCTGGGTTTTCGGTTCCAGAGCTTTATGGAGACATGAGACGTGTAGTTTTGAATGGTCAGTCCTTCTAGAGGCATAAAGAGATGAGCAGACTCTAAGCACTCACCTATGTTGCTCCTGGATTTCCCTGCATGTTATGAGTTTAATCTTATGATCTTAGTTCCATGCTGCGTCCAGTGAGGGAGCGTGGTTATATTTAGCTCTATTGTGTGGGCAAAGTGTTATTAAGGCTGTGTCAACAAAGGTAAAACATTCACTCTATTTACCAAACTTGTCTGCTCAGAGCTGGGGATAAGATAAATAATTCACAGGCCACAGCAAGCGAGGAGCTTAGATGCTATACGTGAAATCAGGGATGACAGACTAATTTTCTCAGACTCTGTGGAACTTGGCCATGGGTCCTACACGTGAACAGGGGTTTGCAAAGCAGAGCACCGAAAGAGAAGGGTGTTCCAAGGAGCAACAACAGCAGTATGAAGGATTGAAGAAAGGAAGACGCCATGTGTTAAGGAAACTAAGAAGTGTTTGGATGTAAACGATCAGAGTTGTATGGGGAAAGGGACTGAGAAGAAAGAGCAGGCCACGAAGGGACTATTAGGTGGGCGTATGTATGTATGTATGTATGTATGTATGTATGTATGTATGTATACATGTTGTGTTCATGTGTGTGAAGGCTAAGGACATTCACATTGGTTGGGTTTTGTTTTGCTTCCCTGTGAGGCGGTGTCTAAAATGACCAACTTAGGACTTGCCATGTGGGGTAGGTTGGCCAGCAAGCCGTGACAAGCCACTGTCTCTACATCCACAGCACTGGACTACAGTTGTAGGCCACCATCCTTCACTTTTCCTGAGTGGTTTCTGAGATTCTAACTCAGGTCCTCATGCCTAAGCTCTTCTGTTCAGGCCGCGGGACAATCATAGGAGGACTCGGGTTAAGGAGCACTGTGGCCAGGTTTCTGTTACAGAATCATATCTCTTTCGCCAGCATAGAGGAGGGTTGGGGAGAAGTCACCTAGAGAGTTTTTCAGACATGATCCAAGTAAGTGATTTGGGCTAGAAACGAAGCCAAGGCCACAGAAGCAGAGAGGTAGCATGCAGAAGCTCTGCGGTCTGACAGGTACCCAGACCTCACCACAGCTGACGCTAATGATGGAAGTGCCATTCAGGCCGTGTGACCCAGCGTATACACAGTGCCACATACCCAAATGAGAACCAAGACCTAATCCATCGAAGTCCATAGTTCTGGGAAAGTCTCTCAAGGTACTAAAATCGATTTTTGGCTTCTGTAGTTCTGCTTCTGGCTAACTGTTCTTGCTAGCTGAGGTGTGTCAAAACAGGACATTGTATCCGTGCTTAGAATATAATCCTAAGAGAGGTTCGGGATTGCACTTGGATCCCAAACACCCAAAGCAGTCACTGGCCAGACGGAAGTAAGGCTGATGGGCTCAGAGGAGCCCTGGGAATCTCCCAGCAGCTTAGATTGAATGCAGATGGGTGTGGTGCCATGTGCTGTATGGATGATATCTATTGTGGCCAAAGCAGGTCATTAGAACAGTGCCCAGACTGGTCTTTGCCCCTTCACAGTAATAGCTAACAAACAATGTGGCCGGGCCTACTGCCAAACTCTGGTCTTGGTGTGTTTCTTGCGTATGTAAGGAGAAGTGAGAACATGCATCCAGGGTCTACACAAATCTTAGCCCTGTCATTTGTTGAATGCATGAACTTAGACAAATAAACCCATGTATCCTTCAGTTTTCTCACCCATAAAAGGGGGAAAATAATATTTAACCCACCTGGCAATGTGGTAAACATATTAGTTAATTCATTATAACTCAGATTGGGGAAGGGCACGGGAAAAATATTTATTGGACATGGTTGCTATTGTTAACATATGAATGAGCTCATTAAAATCACTCAAATTCTACAGAGTTTTGTCAGCTCCAACCTCTAGGAAAGGAAATGGGGCCCAGAGCGAGCAGAGTAAGCAGCAGTCAGCCCCAGGGCCTGCCATTCTTAAGAGCTTTAATTCTCCAGGTCGTGTTTTAGGAGCCAGATCCAGGGCAGTGCCTGGCACTGTTGTGGGTAGCAGGTAGAAATGGGAATTGTATAAGGGAACTTCCCTGCTCGTCAAAGCAGCACCTGTCAACAGTTCTTCTGTGCAGGCACAGATAGACACACGGTCTTGTGACTAACAGAGATGATCCCAGAAGCACAGACCTCAGAGCCGAGGCCAGCTTCTCTCTTCCCTGCCCACTGGCTCCTCAGGGCCTTCTGTCAGCCCTTGCTGCCACATGCTTCCGGGACAGTGGACTGTACCTCCTCTGTTCCTCTTCACTGCTAATCTCCTGTCTGAGGAAGCAACTGCCTTTGCTAAAGCTGGAGTTTCCAACCTCGTTCTGTGGCAAGATACAGTGGAGGGTCACTCTACAGCGGTCCTATTTGACTTTGCTAACAACCTGCCACATGTAGCCAGAATTAGACTGTTGGGTGCTTGGTTAAAGCACAATGTCAGATGTGTAACTCTAGGGAAGCTTGAGCGCGTCAGTGTATTTAGGAGTAATCAGGATGGTTCAGCGGGTAGAGGAGCTTGTAGCCAACATGAGCTTGATCCAGGTTCTATCTGGTGGAAATTGTCCTCTGACCTCTACACATTCATACATACCCCCCCACAAAAACCAAAAAAGATTCCATAAAAATTTAAATATATGTGTATGTACATATTGTATTTCTTGGGATGAACTTGTACTAAAAGTTTGTCTGTTGCTGCTCTGATATTTAAATGTAATTTGGTGCCTTGTAACTTGTCTGGCAGCCCTGTGTGGGACAGTACACACTGGTGACTGTTTTTCCTCCTACGAACTAGGGATGAAGAAAGTCATCATATATACTAGAGGGATGCCTTGGCAGTTAAGAGCACTTGATGTTTTAAGGGACCCCAATGTGATTCCTAGGATGCTTGCATCATGCCATCTTACAATCCTCTGTAACCCCAGCCCCAGAGGATCTGGCCCTCTCTTCCGGCCTCCACAGGAAGCAGACACAAATATGGTATACATAAATACATGCAGATAAACCATTAACACCCATAAAAATAAAATGAAGGTATCTTTTGCAAGGCCATCATAGTGCCCATGGCTGTGATTCACTTCACAGATGAAATGGAACCATGTGTTTGCCTCCAAAGAGAATGTTCAAGACACAGTCATTACTGTTGTTACACAGGCCATCAAGGAACTCTCAACATTGATTCATTTCCTAACTTTTTTTTAGAAGCTTTAGAATTGAAAGTGAGGCTCACCGCCTGCAAGATACTTCTATGCTTCTGAAAGACAGAAATAGAAATATAACTTGATTCTACTGTGTGTGTCTTTTTTTCCCAGGAGACCCTGGGTAAAGTCCCGCAGGCTTTGCGTGGCCCCCGGGATCTGAGTTGCTCACCTCCTTCCCTCCATTCATCCCATGTTTCCTTTGGACTCTGTTCCCCTTTCCTAAAATTATTTCTGTATTTTCTCGTACCTCATCTGCCCATATGCTACCTGCCAAGCTGACTTTATGAAGAAGAGCTGGTCCAGACACCGAGGTCTTTATCATTAAAAATAAAGTAGAAGCCAGATGAGGTAGGGCTCATTAATTTCCCCTTCTTTCCCTTGAAAGAATTTGGCAAAAATAGATTCTACTAACTCAGTCAGCCATTTGTAAAGGCTATTTGCCCTGGGCCAATTATATATTACACAATAAGGGGGCCTAATAATTAGCTAATGAATTGGTTTCTTTGGGAATTGGTCAGACATGTCACGGGTTGAGGAATATTTAGATTGCCTCTAAGAGTCTTGCTAGAAACATCTGGCCCTTTTTTCTTCAATCAACATGCACCCTGAAGGGTCCCAAATTCAAAAATGATTATATTTCATGTCACTTATGTGCCATAACAGTTTGACAATTTCAGCTCGTGAGAATAAGTGATTCCGTGCTCAATTTACGTTGATCCCATTTTCTTCCAAACATCCAAAGAGAGAGAACCATTATAGATTGATAAAAGCCACTGATTGATCTATTGATTTCCAGACCTTAAATCTCCTAGGGAAGTCTTTGTAAAGTTCGTGTTCATAAAATTCTTGTTCTGCCACAAAAGCTCCTGGTGGATTGTGTTTCTCAACTACAAGGAGAATCATCAGGGCAAAACTCTGAAAATGTTTCTTTAGTATACAGCAGGCAGGAGGGCCCTCCGAAATCAGTCTCAATCTGGTTTCTTCAAAGGTTTATTTTTATTTCATTTTTGAAAACTTTTAATTTGAAGAGGGGGGACAAAGTCCTTTCAAGCATAACAACCCGCAGTGATGTAAGTGCCTTCCTGTCTCATATATAATCATGTCTGTTTGGACGTGCTGAGTGTCATGTCCAGGGCTATGGTGCCATGTTGAGAACAATATTGAACTAAATAGTTTTGACAGAACAGCCAGACCTTTTCTTGGGGCTCCTGCTACATTGCATATCTGCTTCTTTGTACACAACGGGGTGGGTGAGTGATGGGAAGCAGAGAGTTCAATGGCAGCTGCAGTGGGCAAAGGCACCATCAATGGCACCTCTTTATTGATTTGCACTATCATCGGGGAACAGAGGACACATGACTCTATTTTCCAGGTTATCAGGTGCAAGAAAAAGTGAAGCTGCTTTTCTCAAATGTGTACGCTTGCTTCAATAAATGCCCCGAGTTTTTCCCATGCAGATTAATGTCGGCATATGTAGGCTAGGCTCAAGGAACTTCATTAGTCTCTGCCCCTACTCATGCTGCCCCATGGGGGGGCTGTTTAAGTGTATGGGGTTGGGGTAGTGACAGCCAGGTGCATTTGTCTCCAGGTGAGTGCTGTGCGCATTTATTGACAAAGAGGATATCATTCTGACTGCAGAATTTTCTGAGATAATTTAGTAACATTCTAACTCAGTAATATAGAAAGTTGGTGCCACTGTTCTAATGCCCTCTCCCATGCCCCATGAGTCCTGAGCAGGGAGCCACTTAAAAGGCTTTGTTGTTTAAAAGATCTCAATTCACTAAGGACAAATAATGGCTGAGGGAACAAGAATCTGTCAGGACATGTTCCAGCAGGCAAAGAAAGAAGAAAGATCTGGGAAGCTTCAAGAGTGATGGAAGGATTGGAAAGACGGCTCAGCCAGTAAGTCCTTACCAGGTAAAGACAAGATAAGGACCTGCATTCAGCCATTGGTGCTCATGTAAGAAGTCAGTGATGTGGGCATCCCAGTTCTAGGAAGGGACAAAGGGATCCCTGGAGCTCAGCCAGCCATCCAGCTAAATGAGTCAACTCTAGGTTCAAGGAGAGACTCTTTCTCAAACACCAAGGTGATGCAGAAAGCCACCTGGTGTAAGACTTTGGCCTCCACACGTATGTGCACACAGTTGTAATCTATGTATATATGTAGACATGCATGTATGTATACCTCCTTGAAAATACCCATATAATACACAGATACACTTCATACATAAACAAAGAAGAGCAATGTAAAGACCTATATGCAGAAGAGTCCCAAACAGTCCTATGGTGCAGACACCAATGGCCTTTCACACAGACAATAGCATCCCCTTGGATTTCTGTGAAGGGTCACAGTGCCCATGGGGAGCCCAGTAGCAGGGGAGGGGAACTTCCAAGGCTCCTCACTCATGAACCCAGAGTAAAGGCAAATCTCTCAGCAGGGACAGCAAAGTCAAGGTCTCTACACCATTGTCTCACACATAACCTTCCAAGAATAGGGATGGATCAGGCTCCAAAACCAAGGGCCCCTAAATGGACAACGTGGTGGAAGCAACCTCCTTTTCCTTGTGTGTGTGGATACAGGTGTGCAAAGATATACTTCACATGTGGAGGCCAGAGGTTAATATCAGCTGTCTTCTTCTGTCACTCCACAGCTTATTTTCTGAGACAGGGTCTCCCACTGAACCTAGACCTCAGTTAGACCAGCTGACTGGCAAGCTCCCAGAATCCTCTTCTCTCCACTATCTGCTGCTGGCAGGTACACACTGCATGCCCAGCTTTCATATCGTTGTTGGGGATCTAATCTAAGGTCCTAATGTTTGCCCAGCAGGCTTTCTCTCCTTCCAAGTTGTTTCCTTTTTGTGACAGCCTCAGAGATTCCAAAGCCTCACTTCTGTTCTGATTTCGTAGTTCACAGCAGTGGTGAAAAGGAAACAGTCACCTACTACCTGGTGAGAAGGAACATTGGTTGTCTTGAAGCCGACACCTGAAGAGAGGGTGTGCACTGGGGATGCTTCTTGGAAAAGGGTAATTTGCCACAGTGAGGAATCTGATCCAGAACCCAGACACGCTGAAGAACAGCAAAACACATCAGCGTCTCCCCAGGAAGGACAAGGCAGCAGAAGAAGGTGTCTCTGGGCGGAAGTCCCTGCTCAGTGGCCATGTTCAGTCAAAGGCTAAGGCTCACCTGCAGCTTCCCTAGGCCACTGAGCATTGTTGGGTCTGAGACCTCACACACACCCCTCCCAAAGTTGGGTCACTTGGTATTGATCAGTTCTCCATGCGAACTCGACAGGCTTTCTCCCCTTTATCCCCATGTCTAACAAGTCCCACAGGCTTTACCTGGCCACTGAGATCTAGGATCTGGGTTGCTCTCCTCCTTCCCTCCATTCATTCTGGGCTCCAGAATTCAAATGAGGCCCAGGTTTCCTTCAGATGACCTTGTTGGCTTCTGGTATGCATGTTCTTCACTGTGAGGCTATTTCCTGCATTGTAGCCAGCCCTTTCCCAATCACACACTTTTATAAAACCCAGGAAAGGGTCTTAAAATGCTGTCTTCTTTTCTCTAAATAGTATGCTTGACTTTGACACCCAGGGAGCTTCCAACTTTACATTTTGTTCCCCTTAGGGAAATAGAGACTGAAACAGGTGATGGGCATCCCAGGCTTCCAGTCAGTGGAGGAAGGTCATGGTCTTGGCCTCCTCACCCACTCCTATTCAATGGTTGTTACTCAGGGATCAAAACTGGTGAGCACTCCACAGTCCTGGGGAAGCCTAGTCAGTGGGCATGTCTCGCACACAGTGGCCCCCTTGGTCTTTACACCTGTAAAAGGATACATCCTTCATTATTCTCTGCCGGCCCTGCTAAGATCTACCACCAGTTCACCTGGCTGCCTCCTGAAGTCTTCGAACTAGATCCTCTCCTTGCCATCCTCACTACAGCTTCCCAAAGAGAATAATGTTTGCAAACATAAAAATGGGTGACCTTTGGTGATCTTCTGTGTGGCAGTTTGTATGTGTCAATCTTTCACAACATCTCTATTGTTATCTCCAAAGATGAGGACACTGGGACATCCAGAGGTCAGAGGTTAGGAAATTCACCTACATGCCAACATGAAGCAAAGACTAAAGGTTTGCCTGGGAACAAGATGGCCTTCTAACTCAGTAAGTCACAGAGGTACTATGCATGTGTGTGTGTGCACGCACATACACACACACACACAGGCTACCACAGTGCTGTTCACAATATCCAAGTTAAACGGTCAGTCCAGATGCCCATGAACAACTGAATGGATAATGAGAAACCATGACACATACTACATCAGGCTGAGGAAGAACAATTGTGTCTCGTGTGTAGAAAATGTGTGGAACTGAGAGTCATTATGTGATAAAGAGTACACCAGGCTCAGGTAGATGGCTATCATGGGCTCTCTCTCATACACAGAATTTAGATTTACGTACATAGGGGAGACATGAAAGTGGAAGAAAGACCACTTGTGAGGGGCAAAGGAGAAGGAAGGGGAGGAAGAAGAGGAGTTGTAAGACCAGAGGGAGGAAAAGAAAGAGTAATAAGATGATATGATGCTTTCTGCTATACATTTAAGACAAATTAATATCCTATTAAAAATAGAAAGCCAGAGATAGGGTGTAAATTGAGACTGCTCATTCATTTCCCGGCTGCCCAGACCTGAATAATCACACAGAAACTGTATTAATTACAACACTGTTTAGCCAATGGTTCAGGCTTCTTATTAACTAATTCTTACAACTTAAATTAATTAATTAAACTAATTAATTACATTTCTATTAATCTACTTATTGCCACAAGGCTGTGGCTTACCTAAGGTTCTAGACACCTGTCTCCTTTGCCAGCTACATGTCACCTCCCTGACTCTGCCTACTCTCTCTATATCTCTTCCAGCCTGGCTATATTCTGCNGGCTGCCCAGACCTGAATAATCACACAGAAACTGTATTAATTACAACACTGTTTAGCCAATGGTTCAGGCTTCTTATTAACTAATTCTTACAACTTAAATTAATTAATTAAACTAATTAATTACATTTCTATTAATCTACTTATTGCCACAAGGCTGTGGCTTACCTAAGGTTCTAGACACCTGTCTCCTTTGCCAGCTACATGTCACCTCCCTGACTCTGCCTACTCTCTCTATATCTCTTCCAGCCTGGCTATATTCTGCCCTGTTATAGGCAAAAGCAGCTTCATTCATTAACTAATTAACCAATAAAAGCAACACATTTACAGAAGGACATCCCACCCCAACAGGGCTTAGTGTTGAACACTAAAACCCATGAGGACAGAGCTGGAGATCTCCACTGCTCTTCACTCTCAGAGGAAAGTCTACCAAGATGAAAAAGCAACATGTTTGGATAAGGCAGAACCTTAAAACAGTCCTAATGTTTATATATTTATAGAATACATCCAGATGTTTATCTTTAAAAACCATGCTGACAGAGAATTAATGTCCCGTCATGACACATCTTCACCATGCAATGTTACTCTTGTGCGGCGAACAGTAGAATGTAGCTACCCCTAAATGCCTACCATCTGGGTTTGATTTTTCAGGCTGCAACTCAAAATTTTAAGGACTGAATCCAAATTGCTATCTTGATCTTTATTTCAGTCTCCAAATGCTTCTGTGGCTAGTGTAAAGATGAATGGAATCTGAGAGTGGCCATTAAGATGATGAGCGTGTGATGGGAACTGGAGCCCACTATATAAATCTAAATCCCCCCATAAATTTAAAAGAGAATTCACTGCTCAAAAATAAAAACATAAATCACTCTTATTTTCTGAATCATTGCTTGCTGATGATCCTACCCAGCACAATGAGGGATCACTATATTATTCTGGATACAGTCCGATGTTTAAATTTTCCAATCGTCTCAACTGCCCAGAGGATTTACTACTTCATGGACTCGCCAAGATGGAATGTATTTCTGCATAATTCCTGTAGCTAAGTACTATTGAAGCTTTGAATGCATGGAACATTTAATATGTGTATTGAGTCCAGTAGGATCAGTTACTGAAATGAATTATGGTTTTTTTTACACCAAACCACTGAAAGCCCAATTAGAAAATTGACCACTTATATGGAGGCTGTTTCTCCTCTATCTTTCCTCCTCACTGCCCAGACTTCGGTTGCAGTAGTAAATTCATGAATTTACTATGGCAGGCTTCGAATTCCAGACTAACATATTTGAGCCTTAGTAGAAAATAAAGTGAATGATGTAACCGAAAATGGTCAGTCTGGATGTGTGCACAGAATGTCCTTCAATACATGGCAACAAGAAAGTGATCAATTGCAAGTACAAGGACCTGAGTTCAATTCCCAGTACATATGCCAAAATATTTAGGCCTGGGGACTCACTCTTGTAACCCCACTACTAAGAAGGAAGAGACAGGTGGATCCCGGGCATTCAGTGGCCTGCCAATACATGCTTGCTTTGATTCTAGGCCAGTGAGAGGCCATTCAAAGGAAGAAATCTGGATGATACCTTAGGAATGACCTGTGAAAATGACCTCTGACCTCCACACATATGTGTACCACACACATACACAAGTCTATGTATATGTGTACTCATGTATGCATGCACACAAACATACATAATCAAATTTGACTTTCATTTGGGGGTACAGTCCCGCACGGTGGTGAATGCATGATTTAGTTAGTAGTGACAGGGACAAGTGGCTGGAATTCCTTACATCTTAGTGGACCAGGAAGAAAAGAGTTAAATTCCAGGGCCCAGTACACTTTCCTATTTTCCTTTCTATTCAGCCCAGGATCCCCATTGGTGATGCCACCTACTCAGGGTAGGTCTTCTGTCCTAGTTAAGCCCCTCAGGAGATTCCCTGACAGATACAAGCAGTGGTTTGCCTCCTAGGTAATTGCAGACACAGCCATGTTGACAGTGGGAATGAACTATCGTGTCTCCATATTATTTCCCATTGGGAATTGACCCACCAGGACATCACTAGAAGTTGGCAATAACAAAACTGTGAGATGTGGCAGGAACATTTCTATGGGAAGAGGGAAGACAGGTTGCTACCAGAGGGTGTGATCCAGGATGCTGCAAGGGACAGCAACACAGAACAAGAAGCAGCAGTGGAGAAAGGAACCAATGTCAGGCACAGAGATTCCAGAGTCATGGGGTGTGCTTGGGATTACCCTCTCCTCCCTCTGGTCTCCGCACAGAACCTTAGGGAGACAAGAGTTTGGTCCTCTGCATGGGAGATGGGACCATTAGTTGGGTACACATGCTTGTACAAACTCTCAAATGATCTTCCTAGGACACCAAAGCTGGTGATATCCATGTTGGATACAGATATGATATATGCATATTCTTTCATAAGTGTAATTTCTTTGTAATGCTTTTTATGTAGGTATATTTGGTCATATCAGAAAGGGCATATATAAAATGTTGGTACTGAATATCCAAGTTATGAAATTGATTTAAAATTTTATTGCTTTGTAATGAGCATGTGCTACTTCTAAAATATTCAAGTTTAGTTTTTTGTTTTTTTTTTAAACTAAAGACATGTATTAACTATTTCCAATTCCCTGCAGGGAGGGGATACAAAGTCACTTCTTATATGTATCTGGTCTTTAATTGATACATTTTACAGCAAATCACCATTGTTAGGAAAAGGTCCCAGTCTTATCTCAGATCTGTTCCATGCAAAAGAAACACCACTACACCAAGACCGGCAATCCCATGGTACATCTTAGGTGTTTCAATGCTGAAGATTAAAGAATCTCAAAGGATCAAGGAGAAGTCTGAAGCATTGAAATGCTAATGAAGGTGTGCCTGAGAGGAAATTGCAGGGCATCTCTGCAGTGTTTAAGGCTTCTGAAAGACCTTTGCAGAATAAACAGGGTGTTCAATCTATGTCGCTCCAAAGGGCTGCTGCATTTGAACTTGGGCTTCCAGGCAGCAAGTTAAAAGCACAAGTTGGGACATAAACCATCATAGTTTCTACTCAGAATCCACCTCATCCATATATCCAAAGTTAGAATTCATATTTGCTTTCAAAACTAATTAATTCCCTTACTATATAGATATATGTTATGCTAAGTGGAGTGTGCTGGCTTGACCAGGAGGAAACATATACAGTTATGAAATGTTCCGTATACACTGACAAAGAAAGTTGGGTGTCGACTTGTAATGACAGTACTTTAAAAAGCTGTTTCCTGCCTAGGAAGTTTGGCTTCTAGATGCTAGATAGTTTTGTGTTGTACTGATTCTGTATGCTACAACTCAAGGGGAGAGAGGCGTCTGACCTTCCTTAAACTCTCTTTGTTTAAAAAGGGCACATACCAGAGAGAGATACTCGGCCACACATAGGATGTCAGTACTACGAGCCTCCTCAAGTCTCAAGGACCATTGTAAAAGGAGGGGAGGAAAGACTGTAAGATTCAGGGATTGGTGGAGAACTGAGAAAAAGAATGTCTTCTGGGCTTCATTGGACCACTACACATAAACTCACAGCAACTGCGATTGCCTGTTTATGGCCTGTACAAGATCAAGTCATTCAACATTCTTGCATGAACTGGGGAAGGGGTTCACAAGCTCCCACTCCTAAGCCACCTAACTGAGGAGCTACAGACACTTGTTGATTCTGGGGGAAGGACACTCAGTTATATTCAAAGAACCTAGGCTGACAATGTTCTTCATGGATAGCCTTAGACTCATTAGTATATGGACAGCAGAAATGGGAGTCCAATGGATATTAAAATAATGGGGGTGGGGGAAAGAATATGAAGTGTCAGAGTAGGGAGGTGGGGCTAGGTCTGGGAGGAATTAAGGGGAGATGTTGGGGCGAATATGATGAAAATACATTGTAGAACTTTTCAGAGAATTAATAAAAATATTTCATTCGTTATCAGAGAATAGCCATAGATAGTCTAAATGAAGTGATGGTAAGTATTCCACTACATGTCTTAACAGTGTGTATGTATGCAGATGTATGTGCCTGTGTGTGCACACAGATGGACAGAAGGACGAAAAGAGGATTAGATATGTAGAAAGATAAAAGCAGAAATATTCCACATAAAATGTACATTAAATGCAGTTGGCTTGTAGGAAGCATATTTATCAGTTAAAAAAACTACCCACAAGCTTAATGAAAACATCCCCTTATAGATTAAAAATTATGCAGACTTTTTATGTTTTCTTATTAGTCTGCCCTCTAAAATTGTTTGAATGCTATACATAACAATAAAAAAGAAATCCAACCTTTTCAATGACTTCTTGTCACTCCTGAAACATCAGAGAAGAGAGATCAAACACTTTGACCCTCATTACTGATAGCTTCATGTATAATTAAATGATTTAGACAAAGAGTCATTCTGATTAAGAATGTGAATGTGGAGGCTTGTGCACTCGAGCATGTTTGGGTGTTAGTATGCCAGTGTACAGCCATATCTGTGCTGCAGACTCCAATAAAGCTGACTTAAACTTCTTGAATTACTTGAAAAGCAAGAGATCATGACTAGACAATGTCACCAGCCACTTCAGGGGGAAAGTAGTAAAAATTCAATGCATAGTTATCAAGGTAGCTTTCTATGTTTGGAAATGATTGTAAGGGTCATATAACATACGATTTGTAATGAACCAGACTCTCTCATAGTTTCTTATCTTTTGTTTCTATTGCTGTGAAGAGACACCATGATCGTAGCAACTTTTATAAAGAAAGCATTTAATTGGGGTGGCTCACTTACCATTTCAGAGGTTTAGTGCATTTTCATCATGATGAGGAGCATGGCAGCATGCAGACATATGTGGTGCAGGAGTCGAGAGTGCTACATCTTTCAGGCAACAGGAAATAGACTGAGAAGGTAGGTGGTATCATGAACATAGGAAACCTATGTTGTTTTTCTGTAAACGTAGCAACTATACCTGAATATACTGATATTTTTGCTATCATCTGGGACCCTGGGACGCCACTGTCAGTGCCTCTTCTGCTCAGGCTGTGATCTGGCAGGATTTCCAGCCCTTTCTTTCTGCACTGACCTTGTCATTGCCACCAAATGAGTTTTTAAGTATCATTTTTTTTTACCATAAATACTTGGGAGTCAGATGTTGGGGTGAAAACCTACTAGCTCAGAGACTGAGAAACAACCAACTTACCTCCCTTTTTGGCTGGAGACCCAGCAATAGAGAGTCTCTCCAGTCATTTCAAACCAAAGATTGCAAAAACTCAAAGTCCCTCCCTACTTCTTCCTTTGGGTCTCCATATCCCTCTTCCTGGCTCCTCTCTATGACTCTCTATGACTAATTCCTGTCAGCTAGCTGTTGGCTCCACCCCCTGATCCAAGGTTGATTTTATTAACACAGGCTCAGGATTCAGAGTGTGAGCAAATATCCTACAACAAACCTCAAAGCCCACATCCACAGACTAGGATTCCAACAGGCCATAGCTACTCCAACAAAGGCACACCTAATAGTGCAACTTCCTATGAGATTATGGGAGCCAATTACACTCAAACTACCACAATATATAGTTCATATTTCTAAAATCTTTTGGATTAAAAGACATCCCCAGGGTATGACATAAATGGCATTGCTTTCTTTACATGTTTCTTTACCCAACACAAACTTGGAAAATTCATTGCTTAATGAACAATTCTCTATGACTTTATTCTTGGTTCTATCATAGTATTAGCATAAGCAAAGATCTACTAGAAAGAAAGTTAACAGCTATGTACAAAAGCCCTCTTAACTACTATTCTTTGTTTTAAACTTATAAAGACAATAAATGCCCATAAAAATCACAATGCACTGACAAGGCAGCCATGGACAAAAATGCAAGGCTGTGACAGTTTGCTAGTTTGGGATTTCAGGTATGGTGTGTCTGAACAAAGAAGAAAAGGTACTATCATTTCATAATAAAATACCAAGTGGTAAGATTCTATTCTTTACCAAACACTCATGCAACTACAGTACAGGAGGAATTTCTCCAAACTCATCCTGAAATGTAATTACTATTGCAAGAGCAAGGAATGGCAAGGCCTTTAAAGGTTGTGAGGTCCCACCACAGTGGACTAATCTTGTGGATAAGTTAATGCTGTTATGACCAGAATGGGGAAGTTGTCATGGCAATACATTCCTGATAACATAAGTTCAGCCCCATTTCTCTGTGTATGCATGTTTCCTTGTCATGTAATGCTCAGCATGTTGACACACAAGGAACCCATTTCCAGGACTGGTACTAGATTCTCATACTCCCCAATCTCCAAAATCTCAGTTCTTGATAATTATTCAGTCTTCAACATGCTGTTATAGCAGCAGAAAGCCAACTAACACAGGTAGTAGGTCTGGCCATCAAGCTATGGTTCAAAAACTCTACATTCAGCAAAGAAGGTGAAGTCAATCCCTCCTTTCACCTTAGGGCTAAAGCATATTCCAAAAGCTTCCAAGGGATTAGGAAGCCTCAAATCATATAATATGTCTATGGTCTAACTGACTGTCATCAAAAAGGGGGTAGTTCTGATCAAGACTAGAAGGTGATTCTGAGCACATGGAATTCTGCTGGCTCACTGGTCCTTCATGCCTAGACCTCTATGTGAGACTATAGGGCAGTAGAAAGAGGTGCACAGCATAAGGGACAGGCATCATTATCCTGAATGGTAATGAGTGAATATCCTGACTTACTTACTGGATAATTTTTTGTGTTTCAATAGAAAAGATGTTACACTTGAGAGATAGGAAGTTAGGCAGTCTGGAAGAACTCCAATCATTTCACTTCACAGATATACATCTGTTCTTCTTTACATAGAGATGTATGAAGAGAGAGAGACAGACATGCAGAGATAGAGACAGGTAGAAGCAGAGATAAACTGTGTTAAAAGAGAGGGAGGCACAGAGACAAAAATCTGTAGGAACAGAGAAGGGGAAAAAGACAGAGATAGAGATAGATAAACAGAAAGACCTAGAGACAGAGTGAGATAACAGGAGGAAGAGGAAAGTATTTTAAAGAGAAATGAACACTAGAACCCCTTCCATCTCCAGTTCTGCTCAGCACCAACAGCAGAGGCCACCTTTGAAGACAAATTTTAGAGTGGCAACAGCAGCCACCCTTAAGTGACAGTCAGAAATGAGGATGTCCATGAGTGAGTTGCTCCGTCCTTGGTACATCTAACCTATCCAATACGCTGTCAAGGGTCGCCTTAAACCAATGCCATTCTTGAGTCTAGAGAGGAGTTGAGGGTGGAAAAAAGAAGCTGAGAATCCTGGAACTGAAATGAGGTTATGGGTATCATCCTTCACACTCAAGACGATTCTTAGCCTGCTGGCACAGTTCAGCAAAGCAAGGGATATACATGCATTCAACAGTGAGCTGAGCCTTCTACCCCAGCTGTACCAACACCAAGCCAGGGAAATGGACCATAGTATGGAAAACAGAGCATGTGGTTTACTTCTGTCAACTTGTAAAACTGACACAGGTCTGCAGCTGCATGGGACTGAAGAGTGCCACTGAGATCATTAACATGCCAATGACCAACACTATGCACCCAAACTGCCTAGCTCCACAACTCTACACATAATTCTGAAACCCAGAACCATCTGGAAACCCATCACCTTCAATCTTTTTGAAAAACAAACTTTGATGATTGAATAAATGTAAAGCTACTTTTGACTTTTATGTTATTTACTGTTAAAAGTCATGGATTTTGCTGGTAAAATCTAATGATTGGCTCTAAATTCCTTCACTGTTTGAATTCTAAAGCCCATCTAGCCTCACAACCTCTCCTCAAACTTTTCTTTCACACATCAAGTCTTATTTGGGGTTTAGAAATATTGTGTAGTGATTCTTTTTTGGGTCTAGTGCAAAAATAAACCATGCTTTTATTTGTGCACTTGCTTTTCCATGTGTTTGTACACATGTATGTTGTATGTGCAAACAGCTGTGTACACTTGTGTCTGTGCAATAGACGACAGAGGATGTCTATTGTCTTGTTCGACTGCTGCCTGTCTTGAGGCAGGATTTCTCACTGAACCCTGAGCTCAGCATTCCAACTAGAATGTCTGAGGAGCAAGTTCTCAGCATCTGTCTACCTTTGCTCCTTAACACTGAGGCTACAGGCTTGCCTGACCATACCTTACTTTCTTAACATGAGTGCTAAAGATTTTGGCTCAGGCTTTCATACTTAGAAAAGAAGCTTTCTAACTCATTGAGCTAAGTCCCTGACCCTAAAATTTGCTTTTAATTGAGCATTATTTCTGTGTCATTTCTCAAATTAATACAATAAAACTAATAAATCTTAGGTAGCAAGTGCTTCCAGCGAGGTCAACCCTCCAATGCAAGCCTTAATTTGGGTTTATCTTAATAATTGGGCATTGGCTCTGGCCTCTCACTAGAAAGAGCAATGTGATCACTATAATTGTCAACTGGACACAGTCTAAAGTCTACCTGGGAAGAGAGACTCAGTGAGGGATATTTAAGAACAGATATCCTGAAGGCATGTCTGGGAGGGATTATCCTGGTTGAGTGACTGATGTGAAGAGACCTAGTTTGAGAGTGGGGGTGTCATTCCCCTTGGTTGGAGTCGGAACTGTGCACGGTGGAGAAAGTGAGTGAGCAAAGGTGCGCATGCATTCATGCTCTCTGTTCTTGACTGCAGCGTCCCTGGTTGCTTCAAGTTCTTGCTGCTTGAAGATCCCCTGCTGTGATGGTCTTACACGATGGACAGGAACCCGGAACTGTGAGCTAAAAGAAGCCATTTTCACTCTGAGTTCTTTTTGCCAGGCAGTTTTGTTACAGCAAGCAGAAGGGAAGCCAGGTCAGTGAGCGTCTGGAGACCTTCCTGAGCTCAGCACCATAGACAGTCATCAGTGGCCCTGACAGAAGGTTAAAAATCTAAGGGATTCCCATGCCACTCAGAGTATCTTGTTCTATGCTTCCTAGCATTTGTCATGATTGTGACTGGATATTATTTCTGTGTAATGCCATACCCAATCCCCACGGAGTGAGGTTCATGTTTATTTCAGTCATCGGGGTCTGCTGCCATTTCAGTCAGTGTTGGTGGTAACAAACCTCTGAGGCAACAACACTTAATGGATCCTAAGATCTTAGGACAGGGTACTAAATGCATCTTTTCTTTGCTCTTTTCCCTGAGACCACACTTCATTTTTTCCCACTTTTTGAGCTCCTTTCATAATCTTTTCCTACCCAGTATATCTTAGACATTAGTTCTCTGAATTCTACTCGCAAGCCCAAAGTCATTCCTACAGCTGATCTCTTTCTGACCACCATTACACACAGTTGTAGGGTCCATCGATGCTCATGGCTTTCTTCCTAGAAACCTAGGCTCATTCTCAGATTCCTTAGGATGAAATTTTATCGAACATTAGACCAGGCAATACTTCACTATTATATTCTAAGAGCAGTTCCTCTGCTACCTCTGACAGTGACTTTCTGGTTGATTTTCCATCACCTCTCATACCTAGTTGCAGTGATGAGGCAAGCAGACTTCAGCAGTGTGCTTGCAAACCACACGAACCGCCTGCCTCAAAGAGTCAGAGTTTGCCCTGGCAGGATGGCCCAGAAAGCCGGCATTTTAAAATGGCGCAGCCTTTTTCCTGCTACAGCTGAAAACTGAAAAGCGTGCATTCAGCTTTTCATCAACACTAAGTGTTCATGGCAGGACCTCTTAAAAGAGCTGC
>LOJH01022114.1:2799-14964 GCA_001685095.1 Ellobius talpinus
GGCCTTGGACTTCCCACAGGGCAGGGTTCCCTGCCCTCTCTTAAGGAGGAAGGGAAAAGGAGGAAGGGGAGTGGGGTAATGGTAGGGAAATGGGAGGAGGGGAGGAAGTGTACATTTTTGAATGGAAAAAATTTAAAAAAAGATTATCCGACCCTGTATATATACCTTGTGTATATAGATTATGTACATAGCATGTATAGGATACACAGTGCTGACTCAGCTAAAATGACCATACTGATAGGCTTGCTCCACTGAAGACATTAATCCCTCTCCAGCCTGGAGCTTGGATACATATCAGTTTCAGATTTAAATTTAAGCACTAGGGCACAGGCCATTTGGTTCCGAAGGTCAGGTTAGAATACAGTCATCTGGTTCACTAGAAAACCGGTGGTTTTAGTACTTAGGATATTGTTCAGAGAGCATAAAAGAAAACCCTTGAAGCAGCTCTAACAGGTCACTATACAACCTTAAACTGCCAAAAAAAATAGATGTACTATTGCAAGATTCTACAGAATACAGGTTATTCAGTTAATAATACATTCTGTGAGTGTATTGAAATTTGTGTTGACATTTTATATTGCCATAATTGGACTGTGTGGCGAAACTAAATTCATCATTTACTGTTGCTACTCATATAAGCTTTCCAGAGGAATGTTAGTAAACTATAATATCAATGTATCCGATCCCTTTGAATAATAAATTTTGCAATATCCAGAGCTGTTCAGAATCTGATGGGAGCAGTTGATGGTGCAGGGTAAAACAGCTAACAGGACCTTAGAGTGATAGTTTGCTGAGCATTAATAAAAAGGTAATGAGATGCAAGTCACAAGGATTAGAGAGAAAGGAAACCCACGCATGTGGACATTTGCTATTTTTGGTTTCATATTGATCAGCTTTGTTTTCCTACATTATTAAGCCTTAGGAAGGAGAATTCTACTGACTAAATTGCTACTGTATCCATGTGCAAAACACATGGGTGCGGAATATAGCCATAGCCTAGGCCTGGAAGCTGACCCTTCAGCTTGAACACAACCTCCAGCACTTGCCACTTTACTCTCAGTCTTTTAGGCCAAATGGAACTAACATAAGGACATGTAGAAGAAAGATGGGTTTTGTATCTTACACGGTGCCCCACTCTAGACATCAGGTGCTGTTATTGTTATGTAGACCTGAAATTCCTACCTAAGTTGGCATTTGCAAGCTAGACTATGTCGTTTAGATTTGCCCTGCTGTGGCAAAATGCCCGAAACAACTTTCAAAAAGGAAAGGTCCATTTTGGGCTAAAAGTTTCAAAGGGTTCAATCTATGATCATGTAAGCTGGGAGCTGGGTTCAGTTGGTTTGGACATGTGGCAAGGCAGAACAAAATTACTTACCACATAATGACCATGAAAAAAAAGAGTGGTCAGTAGGGACAAGTTCCCAATCCTCCTTTCAGAGACCCAGTCCTTTTATTTCATTAGGCTCATGTCTAGAAGATGTACCACCTCCCAGTAGTGACACAGGCTGGAGACCAAGTCTTTAACACATGCTCCCTTGGGAGACATTTGAGATCAAAAGTGTAACACTGACCAACTGTTACCAATGAGGAAAAATTCAATACAGCCTGAAATTGTGAACTCCATGGAAAGGAACAATGATATTGCAATTTATGTCTATGCATTACTTGATCAAACCTCTACTCCCGCCACATCTAACACATAGGAGGTTCAAACTTTCGCTGGCTTTGGAACCTCTTTTGCCTGCTCTTCAGTAATAGTTCGGAACAGGGAGATTTGATTGCAAGTTGCATTATCATTATACTTTGGAAAAGTATTGTGTTGAGAGGTAAAGCCTTCATTTTTACTTGGACACAAGAACTCAAAGGTATAAAACTTATGTGTTCAGAAACAACACATTAAATTGAAGTTGAACCAAATTTTCCTGGCACATTAGAGGCTCTGAGAAATGTTACTGTGAAGTACATTTCTAGTCTCCAAGCCTGGGTTATTAGGCAAAAGAAAAATTAAGCTTTCCTTTTAATGTATTAAAATGTGCACCTAATTCTTTATATTTATCCATCATAATTAACCTATAATGTAGGCATAATTATTACTCTCCACTCTACATGGGTAGAAATCAAGTTTTAAAGAGATTAATTTGGCAAAGCTCACAAAACTATTACAGGAGATAAATGAACTGGGAATCGTATCAAAAATCCATCTGATTCCTAAATCCCTTCCCTTTACCTCTGTGCCAGAAAAAGGGCCATAAATATTTATGGGCCCTCCGGGGTGTAACCTCTTAATATTAAGGTTTTGTTCTTACTTTAAAAATGAAGGAATTGAAGGCATGACAGTTGTTCTTATATCTCACTTTGGTTTTGTTTGGTAAGTTTTTCATTTTCTTCCTATTCTTTTTGTCTTGCTTTGTTTTCTTATTGTACTGGAGATCAAACCAAGAGACTTGCATATGATAGGCAAATGTGCTACCAGTGAGTTGTCCCTAGTTGTCATTGTTTTATGCGGAGACAGGGTCTTGCCATGTAGCCCAGGCTGACATCAAACTCCTAAGTACTAGGGCAAGAGAAATTTGACACAATGCTTGGACTCATTTCTTCATTATGAAATTTGCCTATGTTTTAGAAACTACCCAGAAAAAAATAACAGTATGAGTGTCGCTGCTCTTTTCTTCTTTTTGCATGTAAAACAATTACATATTTCAAAGTATGATACTGAACAACTAAAACAGCCTATGGAAAAGTATTATGTTTCAAACAAAAGAAAAACTTAGCAAAAGTTCAAGAGAACTAACATTCCTCAATTTTTCACCATGTGTTCAGTACTTTATTTATAGAATCAGGGAGAATAGGTATTACTAGGTCCTTCATGAACAAGATAACTGAGGTTCAGATTGCCAAAATGCTCATATTACATATTTACTCATGGGTAAAGCAGTAATTCATGCCAAGCAATCAGACTCAAGGACACCTGTTCTTGCATTGTAATATACTATCTTTCATTTTCAAATAGAACACATTCACCCTTTGTACCATAGATTGAAATACAAAATAAAGCAATCACATAGCTTTCCTTACTACCAAAGGCTATTTGTTGGCCTTTCCTTACATTATTCAAGGTTAAAGCAAGTTTAACCAACAAGCACCAGCCAAATGGAAGAAGTGAAAATGCAGTGCTTTGAGGGTACTACTGAAATATTCCATCCAGGTGGAAAGCTTGTTAAGAGTCGTGGAACAAGTGACACTCAAAAGTCTCAGGCAATAAACAACTCACAAGTCTCAGAAAATTCCTGAAACTTAACAAGATTCAAAAGCACTCCCCCCTCTTCAAAGTTTCTGGGAAAAGTTGAGGGAAGTACTAGAATATTAATACAATATATTATATAAAAATAATGAAAAATGCACGGTGGGGAGGATCTTGGAGAAGACAAGGGAGGGGAAACCAATATCAAAATATACTACATGAAAAATGCAGTAACATTTCATTTGTATTTTAATAAATAAAGCTTGCCTGAAGATCAGAAAAAAAAGAGCCAGGCACTGGCTCTTACCTCGATCTCAACCTGAAAATGGTGATCCTACCTCCAGGAAACCTCAGAATGAGACTATGACAGAGAACTGTATCCTCCCATTTTATATTCCTCTCTACAGTTGGGACTAAAGTCATGTACCACCACTGCCTGGTTCTTATGGCAAACTAGTGTGGCTACTGTGATTAAAGGTGTGTGTCACCACTGCCTGGTCTGTAAAGGTGACCAGTGGGGCTGTTTTACTCTCTGACCTTCAGGCAAGTTTTATTTATTAAAATACAAATGAAATGCCATCACAGAAAAAAATTAAATTTGAATCAAGCAAAGTTTTAAAAATGCAAATTAAAAAGCCCCTCTGCAAGGTTATATAAGCACTAACTACTATTGGAGAAGAGTCTCCTGATGGCTGGTCTGGCTGCAGAGAGCTCTAAGGATGTAGCTTTCATGAGTTGTCACCCATCCTTTTCAGCAATACAGCTGCTTTGAGCCATCCATCCTCCTATGAGTAATCCAATAAATTTACTAGTTCACTAGGCTAGACTCAGGTGGAAATGTTTCTTTAGTCAACGCCTTCTCTAGGATGAGTAGATGCTTGCTCATGTCTTCCCAGGAAAAGACGAACCACAGAGGAATAAAGCAAGGAGGTGACAGGGTTAATCTTTACATTGGCCAGTTCTGATATCTGTTGCCATCTTGTGAAAATGAAATGGAATTGGTGAAAAACAAGACTTTGATGCAAACATTCTTTAGAATAGTACTTTGGGAACATGGTTTGCTCATGGCTTTGTTAATGAAAGTCTCACTGAAAACAATCCCATTTTCCAGTCCCTATCCAAATAACTATTTAAATCCTCTAAGAAGATAAAAGATGCATTTGGAATGCTGATGGCTACCTAAAGCACAAGTCAAACTTAAGATATTTTTTAAAAATTACTTAAGAACCAGGGCCAGAGAGATGGTTCAGCAGTTAAGAGCACTGGCTTGGCTGCTCTTCCAGAGGGCTCTGGCAGTTCACAACCCTCTGTAACTTCAGTTCCAGGGGATCCAATGCCCCTTTCTGGGCTATAAATGCACTACAGTCATATGGTGTACAAACATACATGTAGGCAAACACTCATACACATAAAATAAAATATCTTTAAACAATTAAGAATATTATGAGATTATTAGAATAAATAAATAATCTTCAGAGATCATCCAATATGAGAACAAAATTTCTTCCAAGTGAACCACAGGGAAATGGTACGGGAGAAACCTGATCCATGTGACAATGAAACTGAACGCAATACAGTCCCAAGTAGCACACTAGAGGAGTGTAATAAGCTAAAGAACTACAGGACGATCATTATAAGCAACAACAAAAACACTAATGGGTAACATTCTAAAATTTATTTGTGAGGTAATTGTTTGGAAGTAGACATAAAAGGATAAAAAGAAATTGAATTTTCAAAAGAGCACACAGACTACTGTATGTTAAAATGCTTTGGGGACTAAAACCTAAGAAAATAAAATTACTTAACCTCAAATTTGACAAAACTTTTTCAAAAAAATCATATCATTATACTACCTAAGGAAAAATAAACAAAAACATTTCAGATTTATCTTGAATACTGAAACACAAGAAAGTATTTACTCAGGAGGATTATATAGCTGATTAGAGTTTTTGCGGCGATTACAGGAGTGAGTATAACTATACACTCAAGGTCACTATATATCAACAGCACGGATTTTTCATAGAGTGATTAATTTCATTTCAAAAGAACAGAAAGCACCTAGCAAGAAGAAGATAACAGAGATTAGAAACCGAGGAAAGAGAAAGGGTGCATATAGGGGAAAGAGGGAAGGGGAAGCAAAAGAAAGGGAACATAGCCATATGGGTAAAGTGTAAGAGTACCCAAGATCAAATTTACCAGACTAGTAAAGGGAGAGTATGGGGCTCAAAAAGTAGGGCCATTTCATAAGAGGAAAAGAAGTGACACCACAGCAATCTATACATCCAAGCACTTCATATGCAAACCACCTAGGAGAAAGTAATTTCAAGGGGAATTAAGAAGTTGTTCAGTTTTAATGAGTCAAAATATTCTATCCATCATTAATAAAGTATAAAACATCACTAAGGTTTCTCCACTGTTCTTACTCCAGCAGAAGTTCTTTCCCCTTCCTATAGTGACAAACACCGTCAGAGAACCTAGCTTTGCTGGGTGGAAATGATCAACATTGAATTCTTGACACTAAGCACAAGTCTGAAAAGTATCAAATAAAATGGATGCTGGAGGATGCTAGTATGATTCAGCAAGCCTTTTCTAAAAAAGAAAGGAAAATACAAAGGAAGATGAGGTATGTACATTTCCATGTGTATAAGGGAGGTTAATTTTTTTAAATATAAAAGAAAAAAAGAAACATTTCATAACAAAATAGGAAAACCCAAGAAGACCTTCAAGTTCTTTAGTGTTGGAGTCTCATTTTTACATATGAAAAAAGTCAATTAGTGTTTAGAAGAAGGGATGCAACCTAATAATCACACAGCTGCACTCAAAAGGCCAAAGCAATTCCTAAATTCTCAGTCTGTAAATTGTTCTATAATCACATGTTCTTATTATACTGCACTATTAATTCTTTAAGCTTTACCAAACTATTGGAAATTTAAAGCTTTTTTAAAACAATTTTTCTGGTTATGAAAGTAAAATATATTCATACTAAGAAATGAGAGACTACAGAAAAACAAGGAAGAGGAAAATAACCTGTAATTTCATCAACAATGTTAATAATATGGTGTTATTTTCTTTTTAAATGCCAAAATAACGTTAATTGCAGGCAGCATTTATCTAAGCCACTTCAATGTTTTCTCTGAAATGGCAATGTGTAGAAAGATCATAAAGGCACAACAAATTTTAGTACCATCGTCTTTCAGAAAAGGTCAAAATGAATAGAGTTAACTCAGTGTCATAGGTTGGTACCTAACTTGATTGTTCAAGTGTTCAAACCAAATAATTCACAATTAGATTCTGAACTCAATAACCTCCAGTTACACCTAGTTTCCTATTGCTCAGCATGAACCACCAGACTTTGTTTAGCTAAAAAAATAATCAATATTGTAGTTAGTCTATTGGCAAATGCAAGCAGAACACATACCATGATGCATAAGAAGGCCATATACTGCTGAAAAAGAAGGGAGGAGGAAAAGGAATAGAACAAAAGACTCTCATGTAGAGCTGCAAAGTGGATATTGTAGAGCAGAGTGTAGCAAATGGGAACTGTTTTAGTATCCTGGTCAAAAACCAAACAAGTACATGCACTCACACACATGTGTTTGGTAATGAAATAACACCCTATGCCGGGCAGTGGTGGTGCACACCTTTAATCTCAACACTTGAGAGGCAGAGGCAGGTGGATCTCTGTGTTCAAGGGCAGCCTGGTCTACAGAATAAGTTCCAGAACAGCCAGGGCTACACAGAGAAACTGTCTCAAAAGTAAGTAAATAAACAACACCCTCCAATATGTAGGAAAGGATAATCAGGGTTTTTTTTTCACATTGGGATTGTCTTCTAGGATTTGATAGTATTTCATTTTATTGAGTTAGGTACAGGTTACATAAGTGCTTTCATTTGCGAAAAATCTATTGAGCTACAAGCCAATGATTTATGTACCTTTTTAGTATGTTCGTTATACTTCACTATATATATACACAGTATATACTTCACTATTATATATATTTCATTATATATACACCATATATACTCCACTATATAGATACTATATACACTGCATATACCATACACACTATATATAGTGAAGTATAATATAGTAAAGTATATATAGAAGTATAACATGCTATACATATAGTGAAATATAATGTATATACTGTATATGCTATATATACACTATGAAGTTTATAGATATCTAAATTTTCATATTCTTTTTGTCCAGTGCTGGATTTCCAAGCCAGTGAAATCCTCCCTGAAAATACATGGCACCCTGTCAAATGGAGTGATATTTTACAGTTGGGTGGACAGAAATTTTTTAAAAAGCTACTTCAGTCCAGGAGGTACAACTTCATCAAGCAGTAGGGAGCTGGGAGAAAAATCTCAACTGTAAAAAAGATTTCACTTATAGGGAGGGATACTGAGAGAATGATAACTAAAGCACAATTGTTGAACAAATCCTTCAAAGGTTGCTGCTGATATAGCTCATTTGATAGACTGCTTGCCTAGCATGCGCAAAACCTTGGGTTTCATCCTCTGCAGCACATAAACTGAGCTTGGTGGCACACACCTGTCACCCCAGCACACTGGGGCCAAGGCTTGAGGATCAGTATGTCAAAGTCATCATGGGCTACATAGGATGTTGAAGGCTGGCCTGGGCCACACCATACCCTGTCTCAGGAAGGAAAGCATTTCAACAGGACGAAGTCATAATAGATTATCACATGGGGTAGACCACTTTATAACTCTTGAATATATTTCATGTAAACATTTATAGAGACCGTATTTTTGTTTCCAGCTATGTAGTTCACAGTATTCTCCATCCAACTGTTGCACTTCCGTTCTGATAGCTAATGGTAGAGAGGTTCATTTCCAGCCCCTAGTCGATTGCCATGACCTTCAACTAGAAAAGAACTCTCTTTTCAGTTTTGCCCATGCAAGGAAAATTTGTAATTAAAAGCATTGAGTTTTGATATAGGGCTGTAGTGCACACGGTACATATATAGAATTTTAAAAATAATATATACTTAGGAAAAGAAAATTATGGTGAGAACACTAAATATGACAAATGGGTTTTTCTACAAATTTGTATGCCTTTTAAAAATTTTTCTGAATATTACTACCATAACATTAATTATAAAAACTTAACTACTATGAAAAAAGTAAAATAAAAAGCTATACCCAAACATGGAAAAAGACACAAGAAGCATTATTAATGGTGTTTACTTCCATGCTAGGGAACATTGAGTAATTCCTTTTTACATTTTACCTATGCTTAGCTTCATAATCAGAAAATAACAAAGAAAATGTATGTATGTACTGTGTACACTATAGTCCTCTATTGCAACTCAATGCTTTCATCATTTTAGAAGTGAGAACAAAAGCCACAAACAGATGGGGAACATAGAAGTTCAGTGTGATAATATATATGTGATAATACATACTTCCCAGAGATAGAGGGGATAAAGCCTTCTTTATGTGCACAGAAAACAATGTACTGATCTAGCTGTGATTCCTGTTTTAAAGGTGAGATCATTTTATGCTGGGAACGTCAAAGTGCAGCTCGTGCAATGGAAGCATTTTAACTGGAGATCCAAGTTGAAGGCAGGCATAAAGAGATTTTTAAACATCCAGAAATAGTGCAGGGTAAGTACAATGGAAGAGCTCACATGTGTCATTATTTGTTTTTTGACCCAGGTAATTCTGCTTTAAAAAATCCATAGAATTTAGTCATTTTGTTGGTCACTATAGAAATTAAGGTGCCTATAGGTTTTATATTTCTCTACTCTTACTATATATTCTCCCTGCTGTGAAAGTCTGGACCCTTTAACAGGGTATGGTTTCTATTTTGTATGCATACAAGGAACACAGTAATGCTCAATAAAATGAAGTCCAGTTTCCAGTCCTCTGGTATTTTTCCAGCATATCTTAGGGCCCTCTACCATTTGACTTCTCGGGTGTTTGAGGCATGTCAAAAAGCATTTCTAGAGCACATTCAGAAGAAAGCTTCCCGAGAGGGATCTAATCTAAAGATTAACAAAACATTAAAATGACTACCATCTAGCAGGAAGGCCAAACATGTAAACAAATAACAAGGGGCAAAAGGCAGAAAGCATAAGGAGAGATGAGGTACTATTCAAACAAAAATGGTTACTTGGTTTGTAGGTGTGGGCTATAGCAGGCAGAGGGGAAAAGATGCCACAATATAGAAACACCACAATTGAACTTCAGATATGTGTGTGGAATTATTGTTAATTAAAAATGAAACTGGCTGGGTTTGATGGCCCATGCCTGTAATCCCAGCACTCAAGAGGCAGAAGCAGGGGACTCTGTGACTTTGAGGCCAGCCTCACCCGTCTATCTAATTTCAGGCTACTCGGGCCTATATAGTGAGACCGTGTCTCAAATAAGTAAGCAAGAAAAACCGTTTTTAAAGAAAAAAGGATTTTACAAATAAAGCAAGCATTTGTGTGGGAATGTGAAGGTCGGTGGGTTTCTGACCCGCAGAGTTGGGAAGAATAGCAGAAGTGCTCTTGACTAGCTTAAAGAGTTGGCTGCGGGGCCTGATGAGTGGAGTTGGATGCCCAGGCCCCAGGGTGAAGGACAGAATCGACTCCTGAAGGTTGTCCTCTGACTTTCACGTGTATTCTAATGCACGCACACCACACACTCACAAAAACTTAAAAATCATTAAAAATGGCCATTTAAACAAACGATACCAGGAAAGGAGAGAGTACATTTTGACATCAATGAGAGAAGAGGAATATAAAGCTTTCAAAGTCCTCTGGGACCAGTTTATTCATTTGTGGACGCTGGGCTGAGCAGCGAGTTGTAAAATGTATAAGCAATGGCATGTATGTGACCCAGGCTCTGGTGGCAACACGGAAGAAGTACATGCAGGAAGAAAATGACTGGAGGCAAGGACGCCAATCAGGAAGCTGACTGCTGCTTCCTGAGAAGCTGTGGGAACTGAATGCAGGATATTAATTATCTATCACAAGAGAGAAGGGGATGGTGGGACAATATTTAAAGAGATAGCATCAACTTGCTGCCACAGCTGTTTATAAAAGAGGGGGGAGCTTCGAAGCGCACAATGCAATGGAAAAGAAGTAGTAGGTGAACCAGCTTATAAAAGAGGGAAGCAAGAGACCAGGAGAAGTCCGAGCCAAGCGTCCAGTGTCAAATATAGTACCGCAGAGACATGCAGGCCACATCTGGAAATGGCAGTGATATTGCATACTAACAAATCATCACCACCTAATCCTTCAACCAGGTTATTCGACTGGGAAAGTTGCTATTCTAGAGGAAAAGAAAAAAGAAAGTCAAGCAGGGATTGGGACCATGATAATTCAATAGCACACAGCATTTCAGGGCCAGGTGTGGTGGCACACACCTTTAATCCCAGCACTAGGCAGGCAGAGGCAGGCGGATCTCTCGGAGTTTGAAGCAGGCCTGGTCTACTGAGTGAGACAGCTCAAACAAACAGTATTTCAAAGTGCTTTTTAGATGTGGGGGGAATGATTGGTAGCTTAACTGAGAAGAAGCTATTAAAGAAAAGAATGTCAAAGCTTGGAAGATCAAAAGTTTTTCCTTGTGGAAAAAAAAATTCTGCCTGATCTACTCTATGCCTAGAGGGTTTAAGTTAAGATTTTGAGTTATGTGGACTTTGAAGTATTGAAGTCTGCTCATTTTCAAATTTTGTTCTCTAAACATAGGACTCAATTTTTGTTTTATAAAATGCATTTAACTAGCCTACTGGGATGAAAAAAGACATGTCATCGACACTATCTCATTTAATCCTAGCAACCTCAGAGGGTTTTTAAAAATGTTTTATCTCTATCATATATAAGAGAGAACTAAGAATTAAAATGACCGCCCTAGAGATTAGAAATAGTAAGTGGCAGGCCCCCATTCTCTTAACTAATGCACTACGTTATCATTCAACAAAGTATACAAGCAACTTTTATATACCAAACTGATGAAAGAGCATCGAATCATTAACTTACACTGTTTAGTTCATTATTTTTTTTAATAATAAAGCCCTCAGGAACAACGCTTCTCCTGTCACCTCCTTGCATATGTTTCAAGTCCTTGTAAATGTGTCCCAGACTATGAAGGTTACGTGTAGCTCTGCACGGGCCCGTCAATAAATCCGTGCCTGCCCATATTGACGCAAGGAAAATTGTACAAGCAAGTACACAGATCACTTCAACCTGTAGGCTGTGCTCAATTAGACAGCAGGCATGGCTTAGGCCCATCTGCTTGATCTGCGAAAGAACAGTAAGCTGTGCCATAGAGAAAGCATGCTTCTCTTACTTCAGTGTGAAAAATCTATCTACATTTTAGGTGGCTTCAGGGCTTACTCTACATTTTGGCTGCCTCTCATCTGATTTTCATGTTTGAAGTGACTCTGAATAATTAAATTTTGCTATCAAATTCCCCTCAGAATTTTTATCTAGGTTTCTGGATCAATATAGTTGAAATATATATTATATGCAGGCATTCCACAGCAAGCTATCACTTCACATGTATCCTTTGCAATGACGTATCTGGATGAGTGGGGTTTTCTCTATAGTTTGTAACCAAAATAGAATACAAGCATAAATTGCACGGGTTGATAGTAGACCTTTGGTGGGTTTGTTTGTTTGTTTGTTTGTTTGTTTTTTGAGGCAGGTTTTCTGTACACCTGACTGGCCTTGAACTCAGAGATCAGTGATCCACGGACCTCTGTTTGAGATTAAAGGCCTGTACCACCATGCCCAGCTTTTTCATGAAATTTTGAAATCTATTAAAAAATAGCTTCATTTTCTTAATTGATTGCTCACATATTGTGAATTTTTTCTCAAAATGAATGAACAAAGGAATGAATAAATGAGTGAGTGGAGTAAATAAATAAATAAATAAATAAATAAATAAATAAATAAATAAATAAATAA
>LOJH01022114.1:15049-35070 GCA_001685095.1 Ellobius talpinus
ATGGTATGGCACTGGCCTTTAATCCCAGCACTTGGGTGGGTGAAGCAGTAGGATCATGAGTTTTCAACACCAGCCTGAACTCATTGGGTTATAGGGTGAGTAGGAAGCCATTCTGGGCTATATAGAGAGATCTTGCCTCCAAAACAAACAAGAAAACAAAAACAAAAGCCTTGGTTTTAAACCACTTATTTCATTCAGTTCCTTGAAGCAATGCATGTTTAACATTTTATGGTTATGACAGGGGAGAGCATAGATATTCTGTACAAATTAAAAGGGCAAATAATTCCAGTGTGGCCCCTGTGAGAGTCTGTGAAGACAGAGTTTGTAAACAAAGGAGATAGTGATGGCTTTTCCACATTTGGTGGCCCCTGTGTAATCCAGAAGGACTTAAAACTGAAACCTCAGTCCTACCTATCCCTCACTAGGATACAAGCCATTTTTAAGCCAGATGTTTAAAAGAAAGCCCTAGATTTTTTCTCAGGAGAGTGAAATAGCATAGTACTCTCCGAATATTCACGAGCAAATGTGAGCATAGTGGCTTCTCCCTGTGCTGCAAAGTAGTTTCTCTAGAAGTTTAAGAGAGAGATGTCATTTTATGCCTCAAAAGCTTTTTGGGTAGTCAGGATAGTTAGCATAACAGGGGTATCTGTTCTCCCATCGATTTGGGTAATAAAAAGCTTCCAAAGTATCCGAATCTTACATTACACTTGTAACTTTCTTTATTCCTATTTGAGTTCCTGAAGCACAATAGACCTAACCAGATTTTCAGGCTATCTATGTCTTCACATTGGTAACTGAATAATCATACATTTGTGCATTCACTGTTTGCTTCCTCTTATCACTAATCTATTATACAACTAACATTTATGGCTCTTTGTCATCTGCTACCTGGCTTATCTATTAGCCTTAGCAAGCATCTCCATAAATATCACCTCCATTTTACAGATGGGGAAATCAAGACTTGGTAAGGTTAAATTATCTGTCCAAGGCCACAAATCTTTTGTGTATTAAATCCATAATTGGATTGGCAATCTTGATTATAATGTCTGTTTTTCCTCCTACACCATGGGGCCTGTCAATAAATAATAATGCCTATGTGGAAAGTCTAGCACATAGGAGGAGCTCAATAAAAGTTAATTTGTCTCCTAAAACTATCAGATAAATATCCTTAACAGGAGTTAAATAGTTTAACAAGGAACCTTTTAAAAATAAAACATATTATTCAACTGGAAATCATTCACGCAAATGAATCTCATTTGGAGAAGACTAAGTCAAATCCTTGTAAAATCAGATAGCCAAATAAAGACTTAAATTTTCCTAAGCTTCATTATTCAACTTTAGTAGCCTTTAAAAGGCAATTGCATTCTAATCAATGTATCATCATCTAGGAAGGATGCAGTTTGCTCTCTTAATCAATATACTAAATCTAAGAACTGCAGCATTTCATAGCTGAGATCCAGACCATAGTGTTCTCTCATCTCAGCTGTATCTTGGCATGCTCTGCCAGCTCAGGGCCCACCCCCTATACCTACACCACCATTCCGTGCGCGTAACTTGCACAAGGTCACAAAGCTGAGACAAGCAAATGGGCTTAGAGGAACTCAGATCGCAGGAGTTCTGGTCCAGTGCTCTTTCCAATTCTACACCACATCCACTCCACGAAAGTGCTCTCCAGGCAGGGCCAGTGGTACTACCATAAGCAAAACGCAAATTCTCATGCAGTTCAATAACTAAATTCCTTTCTTCGGGGACTCCCAAAGAATTCTCCGTCTCTGCTAACCTTTAGTAGCACTGTCCTAGATGTTTGAAGGTTTTATTTCATTTTACCCTAGAGGCAAACATGTGGATAATTGGCTTCTTATAGTCGTGTCTGGTTTGACTGACAAGGGAACCGAGACTCCACTTAAGTTGCTCAAGGTCACAGGACTAGTAAGCCCTGGAGCAGAAATTTGAGTCAAGGTCTGACTTTAGGTACAGCTCTTAACAGCCAGGTAACATTGTTACTTGTCTTTTCTTTTTTTTCACCCTGGATCTTATTTTTCTTTGTCCTTCGGGGCCTAGGGATAACAAATCACAAAAGGGGGTTTCTAGAAGGGGGTAAAATAGTCACCCCCGCCATGCCCACACGTTTCAGAAGTACCTGGACTACTTTTACAAAGTCTGGGCCTTTATTTTTTCAGTGACACGAATCACCTGCTTTGGAACTCAAGAACCTAAATCAGATTTGTCAAGAGGCAAACAAAAGCACTGATAACAAGAAGTACTCAGGATCCAAGACCACTGGGCAGAGAACTCCAAAGCTAAAGTTTCCACAAAAATTACCATGAGGTTAAACCGAGTACTGTAACATAATCTCGTACTTGATACATAGGAAACGTGAAGAGAAACCAGAGACAGGAAAAAAATCCGTTTTTATACTGCAAAGAGATTGCCAGGCGATGTTCTGTTCTCATAGTTTAAAAGCCAATGTCCTCCCCTCCCACACCCTTAATCCCAGGCAAAGCACCCTCATGAAACACCAGGAAAAGACGCAAAAGACCCAGCTGTGCCAGCCTCGGTGTCCCCCCCCCACGTTTGTCTTACCCTTTTCCACCAGAGGCAAATTAAATTCTAAAGGAATTTTTTGCACCCAACCCCCACACCTGGCGAATCTCGGAGGACCCTGCTCTACTGAGTAGGGGCAAAAAGGGCAGCCGCTTTCTTTCCCACAAGGAGATTGGGGGAGGCGAGCAGTGAGGGAAACTGGGGAAACTGGTCAAAGGTAGAGGTTTGAAGAGGTGCAAATTAGTAGCTGCACTCACCAGGGTGAGACATGGGGATGACCTCATTGCGGGTCCCAGGGAAGTTAAAGATGACGGCTCCAGAAGCCCCTCTCTCCGAAGCCAGGTGGATCTTGTCCGCGAAGGTGCAGCCTCCGCCGCGTTGGATGAGGGCCAACCAAGACACTTGCACCGTGCTTCCCCAAACCGTGGGCACGGTGAAATTGGTGTGCGGGTTACAGGCATTGAGCGCCCCGGGCCCGTCGGGCGGTACCAGGACCCCGGAGACGGGTTCCAGCGGCGAGTCCTGGCCATACACGCCCTCCTCGCTCAGCTCCCAAACCGTGCGGTTCACTCCGGTGTGCGGAACCCGCCAGGACACGTTGAGGTACGCAGTCCACACGGCTTCGGCACCCCGGGAACCGGGTGCGTGCGGACTCAGAGCCAGAAGGAAGCACCAAGCCAGCAGCCTGGCAGCTCCGCAACCTCCGCCGAGGCAGCCGACCTGGGTCCCCATGGTGCGCGCTCAGCGGGAGACCCTGACCCGGGGCTAGGTGCGAGCCAGGTGGGGAGCCTGTGGCCAGCAGCCCGTCCGCGGCCAGCGAGGTCGCCTGCTGCCGGCGGGCACACAGCGGTGGCGGCTGGGCTACTGCAGACGCAGCTCCCTCCCTCAAGCGCTAGAGATGCTTGCTCGCGACTGCCGAGCGAGCGTAGGGCTCTGGGACGCTAGCGCGAAGCTCCGCCCAGCCGGCTGGGGGTAGAGGTGGCTGGGAGAGCGAGGGAGAGAAAGCGAGGGAGAGGAAAGGACACTGCGGGATCCGCCTCTTAAAAGGGTCACAGGGTGGGAAAGCATTACAGGAGAGACTTTAGAGGTTGGGCAGTCAGGTGTGTTGGGTCGTCTTTGGGAAGAATGTGAGGGCGAGAAGCTGGAGAATGCGCCAGTTCTGATTCGGATAAGAGTCCCCTTTGAAAGGCAGGAATGTTCCCTCTCATTTGCCTGAAGGAGTTTGTGCTATTAGGTAGGAGAATGGGAAAGTACTTCTGAAATGCTGCAGGTCCAAAGTTCTGAGTAGGTGGATAGTGCTGGGCTTAGCTGTTTCTTGGTTTCTACACGAAGGACAAGCAAAAGGCGTCCTCATTACTCCCTTTATTTAATTATTTTCTTAGTGGCCACAAATGGTACATTTTTCTTTACCTGATCTCAGCAAGCACTATCTGTGTGAGAGTGTGTCTTTCCTACAATAACCCCAGGCTAACACACTGCATCAGATGCCCCTTGCAAACAGTCTGGATAGTCAAAACAGAATCACTGTCTTCACACATCTCCAAGTCAAGCTTTTTTTTCACCTTCCACAAAGCAGGTTTGACCTAACTGATACTCCAGCATAATTTGTGAACTTAACTGGATTACGTTTCTTCTCTTGACACCAAGTAGAATAAGGCTGACCCACCTGGACAATTCTTTGGATATGATTTATTCATATTTCAGTAGACATTTCTATCAACACTATCAATGACTACACTTATGGGTGGATTCTCAAAAATTGTGCATGGTAATAAGCTGAATTAATATACCTGGTGACAGGCAGTTCAGAATTAATTTATGATTTTGATATTTGGATAGGGTCTCTCTATGTAGCCCTGACCAGCCTAGGACTAAATAGAGGAGGCCAGATTCAAAGCTGGGGCAGTCCTCTTGCCTAGTTGACATTACAGTAGACATGTGCTACCAGGCCCATCTTCTTAATAAGTTTGAACCTCTGGAATTTCCTTCTCTATGACTCAATTTCTCCATAAGTTGTAATGGGAATAATAGTGATGGCCTCATGGAATTGTTCAAATGATTGAAAGTCTTCATATAAATCACTAAGGACCCTGCTTAGCAGAGCGTGAAAAGTATGTTAAATATTACTGGACAAGTTTAGGGGCCCAAGATCTCTATAATATTAAGGTGATTGCCTTGCGATAATAATCAGAGACAACGATGTTTACGAGTTCAGGCTTAGCTATCTATCTTCTTCGTTCAGTCTAATTTCCAGCGTATCACTCCTAAACCCTCTCTTCTCCAAATCTGCGGCCCAGCATTTTACTTTATAGTATTTCCCAAGGTTAAGCATGGCTTTATTCTCTTCTTGATATCCTTAGGGCCCCAGAGAAACCTAGAGGAAAATTGGCACCATTTATCGAACACCATCTCAAATATAAGTGAGTATTCTGGGAAACATGAACCTTGAGTGTTAAAAGGAACTGTAGGAGCTGCTTGGAGTAAGTATGGGAACCATAGAAAAATACTCCTCCAGATAACAATGCTACTAATATTTGAGATTTAAAATAGCCAAACAAAAAGCAGAGTAGTATCATCCATTTATACAAAACAGTATAATTCCAGAAATTATCTGAGTTTGTTAATAAAGAACACTCAAAATATAATTAAGCAATATTACTTGAATGAAAATCAACCACATTGTTCTTTGAAGAGAATGTGTTTAAAAGAAAGGTGATATTTTGTAAAGTATCTACAAAACTAAATATGGAGAGATGTTAATTCATATTTTCCATTTATTAGTATTTAAATATTTATCTCACATCTATTATGTGCTATGAATTCAATTTAAGTCTAATAAAATATCAATTATGCTTTAAAAAGCTTATGAAATTAACTTTGAAGAATAATAAGCAATCATTAT
This sequence comes from Ellobius talpinus, assembly GCA_001685095.1. Taxonomy (NCBI): domain Eukaryota; kingdom Metazoa; phylum Chordata; class Mammalia; order Rodentia; family Cricetidae; genus Ellobius; species Ellobius talpinus. The sequence goes on from LOJH01022114.1 coordinate 20,496, forward strand.
ACACTCAGTAATGTATGCCTATGGTACTGTCTCTATAATAAAGGTCTACACAGGCCAATAGTGGGTAATAGAAAAAAGTTCCCTAACCTAGACTAGGAAATCAGGGAAAGTATATAACTGTGCTGAGCTCAAGAGAATTAGTCTTTCTAGGCAAAGAGCAACACAAAAGAAGGCATGGTGACCTGAAATAGAAGTGCTGGAAACCCGCAATTACAGCAGGCCTTCTAAGTGCAAAATGGTTGAAACCTAGAGCGTTAAACGGAAGGTCATATGAGAGAAAATTGGAAGTCTGAGAATGAAGTTCAGTGGTAGAAAACTTAACTAACATATGGGATGTTCTGGGTCCATCCCCAACACTGAAAAAAGTAAGTAATAAAAAAAGATAAAATTGAAGGCCAGACCTTCAGAGTATTTGGAGTAAAGCTAGGAAGTATCTGGATTTGATCCAAAAAAGTAATATAATCAGGATTTAAACAGAGAGTAATATCAGATTTGCAATTTAGAGATCATTGTGGCTTCTCTGTAGATAATAGATTGGAAGGAATAAGAGTAGTATCGGGGAGCTGAGGTAGATTTTTGGCAGTGCTCCAAGTGGGAAATGAAGGTAGCCTGGACAGTAGACAAGAGAAGATGTGGGCAGAATGGGAATTCATTGTGAAGGCCAAATCTGTAGCACTTATTTTGAGGGATGGTACAGAGGGAGGAATAGGGTTGAGGTCTTCCTCTCTAAAGACTGGGTGCATTCAGTCAGGCAGTACAGGAAGATGCCTTAAACTGTGTACAGTTGATAAGAAAGAGAAGTTCCCTTTAGACGTGTTGATTTCAAACTGTGTGTAATATAACCAGGTAGAAGGGTGTACTAGGTCATTGACTTTTCTTATTCCTGAACACTTACTAAATGTAAGAAACTGAGAAGGCAGAGGCATAAAGGGAACATTCTTGCTCTAAATGGCATCAGGGTTTGGCGGGAGAGTCAGAGAGATAGGCAGATAATAATCATATGTAATAATGAACAGTATGATCTAGTAAAGCTTAGGTGTTCCTTAACCGAAGAGGGTGAAGATGATATTCAGGCACAAGTATCCGTATATGAGAATAGCAGAGAATAATCAGGGGACTAACATTCAGATATAAGCTACCAAAGGGGAGACAAGGAAAATGAAATTAGTCAAGTGGGTGGGACATGAAGAGTTTAAAATGTGCACAATCGGCATGCATATCCCCTATGAACTCACACAAAGCAAATTTGACAAACTGTTGCTAAATCAAGTGGTGGGCGTATAGGTGTTAAATTATTTTTCTTATCTGTGTAATTTTATGCTTTTTGTAATTAATGAGTTTAAATTGTGAGTTTTAAATTTTCTTTAACGTGAGTGTTTGTTTTGCCTGCATGTATGTATGGGTATCATAGCCTGGTGCTTATGAAGATTAGAAAATGGTCTTAGATCCTTTGGATCTGGAGTTACAGGTAGTTGTGAGCTGCCACAAGGGTGCTGGGAATTGAACCCAGGTCCACTGAAAGAGCAGCCAGTACTCTTAACCATTGAACCATTTAGCTATCCCCTAAGTTGTGGATTTATATCGAAGCTAGTGGAACATAAGAATAATATAACAGATCTTGGTTTAAAAATTCACCCCGATTGTTATGAAGACAAGGCTGGTAACAGACTAGTTAGGAGGCTATTGTCATCAGATTTCTTTTGGCTGTCTAACTCAGTTATGAAATGGAGACATCAGCTACCATGGCTTGATGATGTGAACCATTAAGCATCCCCTTGCTCTGAGTCCATACTCACCAAGCAACCTTCTTATTATCATTTAGCTTCTCCTGTAAATATGCCTACAGGGAGATAATGCACTCATCAGCAAACACTAGTATCAGGTCCATTTGGAAGTTACCCTTCTCATTATAAATTAATCAATTGGCATTCTGACTTGCATATTGGTCTCCTGTGAATTTGGTTAACTGTGAGTCAGTCCCCAGGAGCCCAGACTCTGCTTATACTACCAGTTAAATTTCAAAGCTTTCAAAGCTGAGAACCAGATTGCCAAACCTAATTGCGTCAACCGTCTTTCCATGATGAGTAACTTTCTGACTGTCCCTACCTTATCCCCATGTCTTCCTGCGGAATATTTCACACTACAACAGTTGCCTACTACTAAGCGTTATGTCTGCTGCTGATCAGGAGCATCACCCGTGTCAGGAGCCTGGCTAGAAATGCTAGCATCCATTTCTGCTTCAGTACTCGTGGCATCAGCTCTCATTCCTTCACAGAGCATCACCTGCTGAGGAAGACTACAGGTTTTCTGTTGGAAAGTTCCCATTCCCATTAATGTAGCTCAATTCTCTACCTTCCCCTTCCCCACTCTTTTCTTAGGATTCTGGGTCCTCAGTGTCTCCTTCTTAGGATTCTGGGTCCTCAGTGTCTCCCTTGTATCCTTGGCTATATCCCTATTCATCTAGGGCCTTTGCTCTCCCAAATGGCCCTGGACCAGACCTCATCTGATTCCTGACAATTGAGTTGATTAATCCTAAAAATATTCTCTCAGATTGCTACTTTCCTTAAGGCTAATAACACTTACTCAACTACTGTTCTTTGAATATTTACCAGGTGTTTTACATACTTAACTCTATCTATTATTAACCCAATCTTTTTTTAATAGAGCAGGAAACAGGCTCAGAATTCGCAGCAGGCCTAAAGCCGTTAAACAGAAGAGAATTCCAATGCCGTTCTGACTATATAGATGATAATGACTCACACCATTCCTCGGTAGAGTGGCATGCACACTGTAACTTTTTTATGCTAAAGAAAGTTTAAGGAATGTTTCTCATTTGCATTTCAAGCACTGTCACCATTGAGGGAGGGAATAATAGTCGAGAGCCAAGAGCCTTTTTGTATTATTCAAATCCTAGGACGAAGATGAACCCTGCCAAACGTTCCTATCAACAGCAGCAGATGAAACAGCCCTGAGCAGGCGCTATCTGATGATAAACTGATAAAGCAGAACAGCATCCTGCAGGAGCAACGGTGTGGCACCAATGTGGCAGATTACATTTCCTATCACACGGACTATCTGTAAGGCAGATGAACGATAGTGTGCAGCCTAAAATACATCTACAAAAATAGAGACATCGCAACTGACCTCTTACCATTAAATAAATGACAAAACACAGCCTGGAATAACTAGTGTCTTCCACATCAGCAATGGTGGAGGTCTACATGGAGAACATGTGTGCTGTCATAGCTCCATAGAGAGGCCTGACAGCTGCTATATGGGTAGGACGATGAAAATGGTGGGGGTGTAGAAAGAAGAGCTGAACAAAGGGAAACAAAATGCCAACACATAAGGCTACTTCATCTTTCCAGATAGCATATCATCACTTGCAAATGCAAGCATGACTCAGTTAGCCCACACTGAGTGTAGCCAAAGAAAGGGTAAAACTTCAGGGAGGAGCTTAGCAATAGTTGTATGCTGCACATAAAACTAAGGACAGCCTCCTTCTGTCCATTGTTAATAGTTAAACGAGAACCTTCTATGGTCCAGGTAGCTTTATAGGGATAATATACTGTATCTTAACAAAAGAAGAAACAGGTCCAGGTCTAGGCACTTGATGATATCACCCATGGTTACCAATGGCAGAGTTGGAATTTGACTCCAAGTCCAGGTATAAAACCACACTCTTCCCATTTTTTTCTCTTTCCACCTTATATATCACTACACGGAAAAAACAAAAGCACAGAAGGCTTTCTATTTACTGAGAACCTACTGTGTACCAGGCACTTTGCAAGAATTAATTATATCCTCAGGCTTTTTAAAACATCTTTTACAACAGACAGTGCTAATAAAATTCCCATTGTAATTCAGATGAGGACCATGAGTTGTAAAAATGATGGAGTATCTTGCTGTTGGAATTCTCATGAGAATTTTCCTGGCTCCCAGTTCTATATCTGTTTCCCTCTGATGCACTATCGCTCTGTATATATAGCGATGATACCATTACAAAGTGAAAAGAACAGATCCTTTTTGGCCATCTCCAGTAACAGTATAGGATGCTAAGAACAAATTCGCCAAAGGGCCTTGATGTACCACTGAGAAGCCCCAGAAACCCCAAGACAATGGGGACTGTGGGAATGTGTCTAATAATCAAATGCTTCATATTATTTATGAATGTCTACTTCCCTGGCTGTACAAGCTCCCTCACATGCTTATAATGGGTGTTTTGCACTTGGTGAGGAAAACTTGCACAGGAAGTATATTTTGTTGGAGGATATCACAGAGAACATGAGCTAATAGCTTCGGCTTGATTTTCATCCGGGGATCAAGTTACATATAGTGAATTTAGGGTGGTAGTTAAGAGGATCACAGATTGCTGAGGAGTTTCATTGCTTCCCAACTGTGGAGAAGAACTCAAGGCAAGGTTTGTGTGGGCAGAGAAGGGGCTAAAAGAAGCATGGAGTTGTGTGGTCTTTCCCCTTCACTGTGCTATCTGACAAGACTACTTGGGAAGCCCTACAGAGCTTGCCTTTTCAAGTTTCTAGAGAAAATAAGATTCTAAAGGAATTAAATCGGTGACCACAAGATGTGTATGTGTGTGTTTTATTAAAAGAAGTAAAAAAAAATACTTAGGGAAAAAGGGAAAGAAAGAGTTTCTAAGTAGGTTGTGCTACAAAATGACCATATATTTGAAATTTATCTCCAGACCAGTCATCAAGTCTCAATATGCCACTTTGTAATCTCGATCCACAGAACTCATGCCAATCCCTACGCTTACTTTTAACTTTGAAGTTGACTGGTTATGTAACACCAGAAAGCCTACTTATTTTTCAACCTTTTGGTAAGGATATCAATGATAAACTGAATAGAGTTGTTTTGAACCACTTAATAATCCATTACATTATAATCTAAAAAATCTGACAGTACAGTTAAATTCAGCTTCACTATAGGAATACATACTGAGAAGTGCATAATTGGGATATTTCATCATTTTGGGAACATCACATCATATACTTACACAAACTTCTATTGAGTAGCCCACTACATACATATGATACAGCCTACTGTTCCTAGGCTATAAACCTGAATAGCACATTACTGTAATGCTTGTGGAGGGCCATTATAAAAGAGTAAGAAACACCTGTGCATTGAAAAACACCTAGGGACATGAAAATTTGGTATAAAGTATTTTAAAATGGTATAACTATGTACAGCACTTACCCTGAATGGAACTTACAGGTCTGATAGCTGCTTTGGGTGAGCCAGTACCTAGTGAGTGACTGTCAAGGCCTAGGATGTGACCATACATTACTAAAGGCTTTATAAACACTATATGCTTAGGCTACACTAAGTTTATAAAAATATTTTTCTTCCTTCAATAGTGACTTAGTCTTATACTAGAATGGTTCCAGTGTTGTTCTGCCACTTCCATTATTTCTCCCAAAGAGCCTTCTGGCATTCTTCCTGGAGAAAGAATGTATTTTCTTGAGTGTGTTACTCTTTATCCCAGAAATATGTCCAAGTTGACTTTTTCTTTGTTTATTTTTTAAAAAAAATCATAGAATTGCCTTAAAGAGAATAATACTTCACGAACACTTCTATTTTTAAAAATTGTTTCTTTTACATTTTACATTTTTACATTTGATAATCTAATTACATTATTTTTACCTTTCCTTTCCTAACTTCAAACTCTCCCCTTCTTGCATTGGTCGCCTTCAAATCCATGGCTTCTTTTGTCTTTAATTCTTATTGCATGCATATGTGTATCTGTAGATGCATATATATTCATAAATACATAAATACAGCCTGCTAGTCATTTGAGTTCATATGTTTTCAAACTTTTAAAAGAGTTATAGGATATCTGCAACATTTTCTGTTATTTTTTTAATCAGGCTTTCTTGAAAGTCCTTTTTCTCCCCCCATACTTCCTTTTCCTCTTACTTCTTCAGTTATGCATCCATTAGATGACGGGATTTTCAGCTCCACTTTAAACTATGGGACAACCATCATACATGTGCTCTATCATTGACCAAAATGTCGTTGTGTATCATATGCCTGTACAGCTAAACAATTATCTATGGCATTGTCACTGTGTAAGACACATAATAGAAGAGATATTCGTTGAAGGGTATATAAAGAGGTAAAAATGGACCTGGTACTAATTCAGTAAGTTAGGCACAAGTTAAGAAATTTTAAAATGCACCTGGACGATGCACCCTTTAACCTACAAACAAAACTGGATTTCTCTTCAGTTTTAACAACATTTGCTGTTTCCCACAAAAACCAATGATTCTGAAAAAGCAATTCAAGTATCAGCATCCAGGTTTAGAAGTATAGATCCTGGGTTTAATCCCTGGGACCACAAAAACATTCTTTAGAAACAGTACTCAATATATAACAAGCTCTCAGTTGACTTCACCCTGAGTAGTGAAAAGTTGGAAGTTTGTCCTCTAAGATCAGGAACAAGTCAAGGATGCTCATCCTCATTACTTCTGCTCAACACAGTAGTAAAAGTCCTGATCAAACGAAAGCCATTCAAATGGTAATGAAGGAAAAAGTAAACATGATAACATAAGAGGTTCTACGATAAATGACCTTTTTTCTTTGACTCAAGAAAATTGTTGTATTATAAAAACTCTTATATGTGAGAGAACTTACAGGGCTCCAAAAACAGGAAAAAGTAATCAAATATTATTGAAAGGAAACAAATCCTTATTAATGTTTTGGCAGCAATGACCACTAGGAGCTATAGGGGAGCTGTAAGCTAATTTGAACTTTTGCATTGGCCTCTTTTTTGACAACTTGCTATATACATAAAACCACAAATCCTCCAGGAAACAATTGTTGGGACTGTTAAACACATTCAGTAAGGTTACAGAGTAGAAAATCAACTGAAAACAATCAGATTTATCAAACACACTCTCTAAAAAAGATATTGAGAACTTTTTCCTACTTATAATTACCTCAAGAAGTAGAAGAGGAGGGATTTTAGTCAAAGAGGCCACATATCTTGACAGCAAAAGATATAAAACTGGGATGAGAGAACAAGGAGACAGTGTACATAAATGGAAAGGCACTCTGAGTTCATGAAAAGAATGAATTAATAGTTAAAATATCTTCAATACTGAAATTGGTTTACAAATCTAATCTAGTGCTTCCCCTATAAAAATTCCAATGCCATTAGTCACAGAACTAGAAAAAAAACAAAAAGAACAGCTCTAACATTTGTATGGAAGTACAAAGACTCTCAAATGATCAAAGCAGTTTTTAGCAAAAAGAACAAAGTTTAAGGGCTAGAGATGAAGCTCAGTTTGCACTTGCAAGTTCAACTTGTTGGAGGTTGTGACAAGAAGTTCAGGAATTCAAAGTCATCCTTGGCTACATAGTTTGAGGTCAGTCTGGGATATGTGAGACACTGTCTCAAAAAAAGGGGGATGAGATTCGGAGTAAGCTTGCTTGGGATAAAGAGTGGAATAAAATATCTGAAAGTAAGAAAATGAATCAGGGGCTAATATTAAAAATATGAAGGGAATTCAACAAGAAAATAAATTACCCAATAATAGAAGTGAATAGATATTTCTCAAAAAGAAGACAAACAGGAAATGCTCAAAACCTCTAATCAGTAGAGAATTGCAAATCAGAAACTACATTTCATACCTGTTAGACTTACTACTATGAAAACTGTAAAAGACAAATGTAGGCAAAGTTGCTGAGAAAGAGAACCTACACACACTGTTGGGAGGGATGTAAATCAATGCTGCAGTATGTAAAACAGAATGGAAGTGCCCCAAAAAACTAAAAATAGAACTACATTAAGATCCAGAAATTTTATTACTGGGCATATAGCCAAAGAGCATGAAATACATGTTGAAGGGATGTTCATTGCAGCACTCCCCACAATAACTGACATGTGGAAACCACTGAAGGAGCTATCACTGGATGGTTGGATAAAGAAAATGTGGCCCACATACACTATGAAATACTATCCATCCTTTAAAATAAGGAAATAGATTCTATCATTTTGAACTACACAAATAAGCTTAGGAGTTATTATGGTAATTGAAATACAGTCAACATAAAGGGACAATTACTGAATGATCTGACTAATAATTCAAATCTGAAAAGCCAAAGTGATAGAAGTAGGGAGGTGTATGATGATGACTACCAGAAGCTGGGGTTAGAGTGGTGTGGAAAGGGCAAGGGAGATGTTTGTACAAGGTACAAAGTTTCAGTTAAGGTGAATAGTTTCTAGTGATCTATTAGATACTTTGTGACTATTGTAACTATACCTAATAATAATGTGTATCATACCTTTCAAAATAGGTAAAGGTATAGATTTTAAATATTCTCATCATAAAGATGTGATAACCATGACAGAATCTGTATGGTGACTAGCATAATTTGATCATTTTATAATCTATAGGTATTGAAACAAATATCTTATGGTACTCCATAAATCTATATAGTTATTATTTACCAAAAGTAAAATACTCCCTCAAGTGTCAGGGGTCATCACTGAAGAGAGGGCAGAAAAACTTTAAGAGCCACAGGGACTAGGTGTCTATAGAAAAACAGTATTTGCTGGACACGACAACACAGCTACACACAGAAACTCAAAGGAGCGGGGACTGTATACACAAGACTTGCACAAGATCAAGCCAGCCTAAACCCCAGCATGGATGGGTAGGGGCCCATGAAGTCCCATCCCTATCAGAGGAGCTATTGGCAATTGATCCATCTCCAACTCCTCCCATTTTCACCCCACTTCATGACTTTTATTATTACTATTTTAATTATTATTATTATACATTTAAAGAATCTGCTGATTCCATGTAGTGTTGCTTGTATGCAGAATAAGTGTTTGGTGATGACCACTTGAGACTGGCTAGCCTATAAGGAGGCTTGTCCTTGGATAAGGATGAATCTCCTGCTCATAGTAGTCATTAATTATTGCCTGTAGAACTTTACCTAGATATGGGGCCTTGTGAGATTTCTATCATCTACATTTGTATGTCAACTATTATGCAGTTCTTGTTTAGGTGATCATACTGTTAAGATTTTATGAGTGCAGCTCCCTATTGTATATAAAAGACACTATCTTGCAGTGAGAAGAAGGTAGGTAAGTTCTACTGCAAGATAGTACAACTTCAGTTCCTTGCTGAAGACCCACATCTTTCAGACACAGGACTTAGAGGAATCAAGCTGGAACTGACCTGGAAACCTTTTACCCTAGAACTAACCCTCAGAGTATCTGAAGGTGCTATGTAAGTTGCCAAGGGAGAGAAGTAATTGAAAGTCCTACCCAGTTGTAAAGTCTATAAACCATAGCAATGACCTGCACGGCAAGATATTCTCAAAGGGGCAATAGAGGTATGTACATCTTGGAGGTAACCAACAACCATCTAATTGGACTTAAGACCCACTCGGTGAGAGGGGATTCATGCCTGTTATTGTAACCCTAAGCAGCTACATGTGTCAACTGAGGCCATGAATCCTAATGGAGAACCTACTATTGCCACATTCCTAAACCAGTATAATTCCCAACTGCATTATAAATACCCACAGATAACTGTAGCTCTCCTCTTTCATCAAAAAAGCTTTTTTCTTCAGCAGATAGTGACTATCAGAGAAGTCCACAAATAGTCAAAATGCAGAGAAGAACTGACTGTGGAGTGTCTATCCCCAGCCAATACATTTCCAGCAAAACCCTACATCTAAAGCTAAGGGAATATCATAGAAGATGGCATGGAAAGATTCTAAGGAGTCATTTTTCTTTAGGGGAGCATACTCCAGAGATGATCCCACTGTGCACGTATAGGCAGTCATAAGTCATAACAACATAAACATATGGAGTCAGTGGTTATTAAGAGAGAGCAAGCACATAATGTTTGGGGGAAAGAATGAGGGTATGGGGAAATATTGAAAGTTGAATATGTATTTAGGATATAATTGAAAGTTATACTGGTCCAAAGACATTATAGGCCTGTAAGAATATTTTAAGAAATGTGAAAATAAAATGAAACAAAACCTTAAATACATAGCCATATTGGGGGAAAATAGAAACTTCAAAAACTAACATCTTTCTTTGTGTGTTCGTACAGCGTGTGATGACAATCACCCACTGAAGCAAAAACTTGACCTTTAGAAGCTAAAGTCTCTGTGGGTGTGGGCAAAGGCAAATTCGTATTGCAAGGGGCAAAGTCACAACTTCACAGCTGCCAACTATATGCATTAGGATTAGCTGCAGCTGCCCAGGGCTCCAAATTGATCAATAACCTGGAGTAAACAAGTATCTGGCAATAAGTGACCAGGTGCAAGAACACAGACGAGACGACTACCATTGACTAGCGTGTCACTCATGAGTCACACAGTAATTAAGTTCTGTCATCTCCAAATGAAACAAATGCTACAATTCTGTTGGTACCAGGAAAAGTGGCAAGGGACAAGCAAACTTTCAACCAAAGGGTTGCAGAAATCTGGCCTCACAAGCATTTCAGTTTTGATCTCACCGCAAAGTATGCAGGTAGAATTTAGGAATTTTCGTGTAAAATACAGGGCTTTTCCTATATTTTGCTAACAGGGAAAATTAGAAACAGGAATATCATAAGGAAAACACACCCAGGTGGACTGAAGCACAGCTCATCCTGGCATCCATAAGATCATCTTTCCCCCGATTATTTGGGTGGGTATGTGTTTTGAACTACCATCTCTGTGCAGCCTTGAGTGCTAATAGAAAGAATCACAATATTTTAGGATCTTTACAGCAAATTAATTCAAACCCAGGAACCAGCCACTGCTTAATATTCTGTACGCTGTCAACTCTGGAGCCACGCAGAGCCTTTTAACCAGAGGCAGTGAAGTGGCTCAGCAATGTTTGCTTTACATAGGGATAAAAAAGGCAGAAATTGAAAGTGTGGAGATGTTTTTGTTTGAAGGAGTGTCTCTTTAAGTTTACCATCATTAAACATCTTATTTTCTTTGATGACAACTGAGTTATTTAGAGAGTTGCCATGACCACATGTTGGGGCCATGCATAGTGTTTCAGACACAGCTCTTTGTTCCTCTCACTGCAGGCCTTTTATTGGGTTAGATTCAAGACAGAATGAAAACTTCGCAACACACACATTCTAGGAAGCAGGCTAATTTATATCAACGCTTTCAAGAGACCGTGACATGTAACAGGAAAATTCAACTTTGAAGGCAGAGGCAATAGATACTTGCTTCAGAGTAGTATTCTGGAGAGAAGAGTGGAATTCTATTACTTTTGGTCATTTAGCTTTCTCTTCAACAGAATTTTCTCACTACAAGTCCTGCTAGGTTGCCTGGAGCAAGCAAAAAACAAGCAGGGTTTTTTTTTTAATTACTACATTGGTTTAGTAGTTAGGATTCAGCACTCTCACTGCTGTGGCCTGGGTTCGATTCCTGGTCAGGGAATCAATGCTGTAATTAAAAATAAAAACAAAACGGTGTTCGAGAGAAAGATATTATACTACAGAACTCAGTTGAAGGGTTTTTATTGGGGGAAGTGAATGGGAAAAGTGGGGAGGGGAGAGGGGAGACAGGCCTCTGGGCACAAGAGTGGCAGAAGAGAAGAGAGAAGAGAGGGGGAGAGAGAAAGAGGTACAGAGAAAGGGAGAGATGGGAGGCGGGCAGAGCCCTTTAAAGGGGGAACATAGTGAATGTGCACAGAAAGTGCTCTTAGTGGCTACAGCTGATGACATATTCTCCAAGGAAGGTCAGGCCAGAACGGATGCCTGAATACTAACAATAGTTCTTTGAGAAGGAGGCCATATGTCTCCAGGTTGTATCCAGTGTATCAGAATATATATGACAGATAAAGAAATGAATAGCAACAACTAAATGATGCTTTGCCTAGTTCGCTGTTTAATTGTGTTGAGCCTTCCACTGTTTCTGTTAAAATACAGTTTCCTTAAAATGATACACACTCTTAAGTTCCATAACTTTTGACAATCGCACACAGACACTTAATGGGGACCAGAATCAAGATCTAAAACAATTTCTTCACTCCTCCAATTCCCTGTGCTATGAGTTTAGAGTCCAGCCCTCCTCCTACTCCTAATTACTGGCAGCCACTATTCGATTTTCTTTCCCTATAATTTTGTCTTTTCTAGAATGTCATATAAATGGAATCATTCAGTCTTTTGTGTGTCTGACTTTTTTTCACTTAGCAAAATGCATTGGAGGCCTGTCCTTTTTTTTGCATTTGGGACTGGTTTGTGGTTTTTTGCATTGGCATGACATTGAAACAAAAGACTGGTCAGAGAGATGAGCACTGTGAGGGAGTACAAAGTCCTACTTGAGTATAGATGCAGGAATGTTTGCTTCTGACTCAAGGAATTAAGGGATGTTTCATGGAGAAAGTAGCATTTGAGCAGGGCCATAGGGGCTGGCAATATTTTCAGAGGCACAAACTGCAAGGGAAGAGGGGGCATTTTAGTAAAACGTACAACAGGAACAAAAGCTCAGAGTTCCTGCTAGAATGCAGGAGAAAGCATAGTACCCCGGTTCTGGTTCTCACCCTTCCTAATGCTGCGACCCTTTAGTACAGTTGTTCATGCTGTGCTGACCCCAACCAGAACATTATATCATTGCTACCTCGCAGCTGTAATTTTGCTACTGTTATGAATCATAATGTAAATATTTTTGGAGTTAAAGGTTTGACAGAGTTTGCGACCCACAGGCTGAGAACCACTGCTATGGTGGGAGGTAAGATGGGGAAAGGGGAGGTTAGGGCTTTGGTGACCTTAAATAACATGTTTGGGAGTAATATTAATTCATTAAGAAGTAGAAAGCCACTAAAGAGTATTGATACATGCTCTTTTTTTTTGAAAAGGGTAACAGTTTTCCATCTAAGAAATTCAGCTGTCCTACCTGAGCTGAGTTAGTCTTCTCTCTATGCTGGGGAGTGTACAGTGCTGAATCTTGAAAGAATGTGACAAACTACACACACACACTATATATATGCATATGTATATATAGTTTATAGTATCTGTAGTATATATATGTATATCCACAGCATACATCTTCCCTTTCATTTGCACTCCCAACAAAATATTGGTGCATTTGTTTCATTACATCCTCACTACTTTTCTTTAAAGCTTCCAATGTCTGCAAAGTCCCACGGTAGTTTCTGGGGATGATACAAAGATACATGCAACAAGTCTCCCCACTAATATCTCACTGTCCTACAGGTACAATCTAGAAAATGTATCTGTAGAAAGAGAGAATTCAACAATTGCCCAATGTTAGTTCTCTGCATTCACTTGTGTTCTCAGGTATCTTTCCCATCACACTATCAGAAAACCAAGCATTGTTCCTGAACTCCGCTTTCTTAGTCTTCCGTAGAAACATCTTCACTGGGGTAAGAGTCAACATCTCAGTGTAGAAATCCCAGTTGTACAGCATTCCTTTCCTTAGTGAAAACACGTTATCCATAGATATAACCCAAATCCCTTACATACCAAGAATCCATTCCTGTTTTGGATGCCTTTTCAGATTACTCTTAAACAGGTATTTCACCAAGGAGGTTGTGCTGATGTGCAATGAGCACATGGAAAGCTGTCCAATATCATTAGCCAGTAGGAAAATGCCAACTAAAACCACAATGTGGGGCTTCGAGAGATGACTCAGCAGGTTATAGCTCTTGCTGCTCCCTCAGAAGACCTAAGTGTGGTTCCCAGTACTCACATAGCAGCTCATAATCGCCTCTAACTCTAGTTCAAAGGGATCCAACATTCCCTTCTGACCTCCATGGGGCTCCTGAACACATGTGGTGCTCATACATACACAGAGACCCCACACATACACATTAAACAAAATATTTTTAAAACCCTTAATTTGAGACAACTGCATACATAGCAAAATGGCCAAAATAAATAACAACAACAACAACAAAGTAGTAACAACAGTTAATGGTGAGGATGTGCTGAGACTGGAAGACACCAACATTTGCGTTGGGAGTGTAAAGTGGCACATCTAGTGTAAGAGTTAGTCTGACTTTCTTATTAAACTCATCATAACACGAACCTATGACTCATTAGTTTTCGTCTTGGACCTTCATCTCAGATAAATGACTCATGTTAGCAAAAAGATCCATAAAGTTTCATTTCTTACTTTATTCATATTTTTGTTAATGTACAGTTATATTTTATATATGTGCAGCACTGTTCTTTGTTCGTATTCCTCCATTGTACTTTCTTGTCTTTTCCTCATATTTTCACAGTTTCTTATACATAGTCCCCAAATTCTGGAAACAGCTTAGTTATCTTGCAAAAAGTAAAATGGTAAAGCAAATCATGATACTATGGAGTGTCATTCAGCAATGAAAAAAGGAAGGGTCTGTTAATTATATACAGCAATCTGGGTGAATCTCCAGATAGCTGTTTTAAGTGCAAAAAGGCAGTTCCCAAAGGTTACATACTATGATTCTGTCTATACAACTTCATTTGTAAGGCAGGGTGGCCTTTAAGAAAGGATCCTCCTACCCCAGTCTCCAGAGTGTTGGGGTTACAGGTGTGTGCCACCATTTTCATTTTATATATATATATATATATATATA
>LOJH01022115.1:0-20021 GCA_001685095.1 Ellobius talpinus
ATATATATATATATATTTTATAGAGTGGGAAGAACGTAGGTGTCCATCATTTGGGGAATTAGCAAGTTACAAGAAGAGCCCTTAGCAGAGATCACTCCATGTGTTTCTTGGCCCTGTGCTGGCAGTTTATACCTATTACACTATTTGCCCTGCAGGAGAACTTGGGCAGGCATGAGCTGTTTCCACTTTAGAACAGGGGCCTGAGATGGCTGAGGAATTTGTCTAGGGTTCCAGAACCAGCGTGGCTCAACCAGACAGTTGGACTCTCAAGCCTCTGTCACAGCTCAGAATGAGACGTCGGGCAGCTATCCTCAAGTCTGAAGATGTAAGTGCTGCCAAAGAAACTGGGATGCCAGTCTCTGGTACTGCCAAACGAGTCTTTGGTCAATTTGTCCTCAATATTCCAGACTAGGGGTCTAGAGTGCTGAGGGGAGACCATGAAGTGGTCCCTTGGGCTACTTGGCCCTGGGTATTACAGAACAGCAGGGTCAGCCAGGAGGAAATGTGGCCATCTCTGAGGGACAAGGACTGGGCTATCAGGTTCACCTTCCCTTCTACAAAGGGGCTCTTCAGAGTGCCCTTGAGTGATGGCAAGCTATTATAGTCAAAGGCTTTGGAGCAAGCTACTCTCAATGCCCTGCTTGGCTGTGCAGCATCTCCTCACAGAGGAACAGTTCCTGTGTGGGCCCTGGAAAAAAGGCCCAGACCACTTCACAGCGGGGTTGGAAATGCTGCACCACAGTGTTCAGGGCCAGGCTATTATGTGGTTGCTCTTCAAGTACCATGAGTACCCGGGACACTTGTTCCTTATCTCTTAGGCCACCATTCACACCTAGGGCTACTAGGTCCCAGAACTTGAGGGACCCAGTCCACAGACTCTCCTCCCTGTCCACCCACACCGACCCTGGATCTCACCTAGTCTAGCCATCTTATCCACTCATCTAACCCCTTTGCTTATAAGGTTGAGCACCCTACAAACTGGTTTCCTGGGGATGTCAAAACAGTGTCACAGCCTGGTGCACATGAACACTCAACAACAGAAATGTGTTCTGTTACAACTCTGTAGGCCCACAGCCTAAGGTGGAGGCATGGTCAGGGGTAGCATCTTCTGAGGGCTAGGAGGGAGCCTCTACTGAGCCTGGTCCCTAGCTTCCAGTGGCTCATCAACTATGTTTATTTCATATAGCTTGGCTGGTGTATGCAACCTACTGGTCTCTGGCCTCTGCTTTCAAGTTCATTACCCACGTGGGTTCAAGCTTCCCTGTCTCCCAGGGATACCAATCACAGAAATGAAAGCCCTCCCAAGTAATCTCATCTCAATTCACTACAACTGCAATGACGTAGTTTCTAAGTAAGGCCATTTTCTGAGATACTGGATGTTAGGGCTTCAACATGCGAAGTCAGGAAGGACGTCAATCAAACTCAGAGACTCTGTCTAGGTGAAGCGAGAGCAGAGGCGGTCATGAAGGGAAGTCATCCTGAGAGCAGGTGGCGAGGTTGATGAGAAACCTTCGGCAAACCATGAAGGGAAGAGGAGATGTTTGTACAGCTCAAAGGTGGCCATGGGAGCCACCCACTGCATGTGGTCAGCACAGTCGCTGCCACAGATGGTGGTCTCTAGAGCCTGAAGTATTAAAGACATTGCTGGGTACATGTCTGGCCGCTGTGTTGTTCATACCTGTCCTTGCCAGAAGGGGACTCTCTGAAGGAGGTTGACCAAATCTGTGTTTTATACCAGCTCAAGCAAAATCAGGGTATCAGGTCTGACCTTAGCATCAGCTAATTCTGATGCCATGCCTTGTTCTGACTAAATCTAAGTTCATAACAAAAACCCACTCCAACAATACAAGCAAATAAACCTCATGAGGTATAAATTCTCCTCGAAGGAAATGTTCCCTAGTCCCGGGGTTCTGTAGAGACTGACTGCCTTCCAAACCTCTAAAGTGTACACTTTAAGTTAGATAACAGAGAAATCTGTAAAACCTGAAAAATCAGGTGGCATTCAGTCTCAACAATCTTGAAACATCTCACAGGCTTCGGCTCATTGTTTTTACTTCTAACAACTTACCACGTTGATACAAATTCAATAGAATGAATGGGAGCAAGGAAAGTATTCTGGGTAATGTTATTTATAAGAAGGAAAGTTAGGAACAACCTCAGTTAAGTTATAGTACAACTTTTATTCAGTCATCAAAAAACAATGAGTCCACAAACACCACTACTACTTATCTCATTGTCCTAGATTAGCCAAGCAATTAGGTAAGAGGAGGAAGACAAAACTGTCATTAGCTATAGACAATACAACAGTCCGTCTGGACCACCCTAGAGATCCCTAAGAGCTTTACTAAGGAAGTAAGGATTCGGTGAGGAAGTTCATTACAGCCTGCTAAGATCTGCTTCCCTCAAAGATAAACAACATTTTAGGAACTCTAACGGAGGATAGGATTCCTTTCATAATAAAAACACAAAGATCAACTACCTGGGGTAAACATGACAAGCATTGCCTAAGACTCATGAGAGTAAAAATGTAAACACACTGGAGGCCATAACAGAAAGCTTGAAAGAGGATGATATATTTTATGCTTGGATGGGCATGCTCAAGGACGTGATACATTGCCTACCCCCAAGAATAATGTATAAATACAGTATAATTGCAAAATACCAACAGGGCTTTGGAGACCTTAACCATAACTGATTAAAGTTTATCTGGAGAAGTAAACACAAAGGAAGAAACAGAAAAATGCTCTGGGAAAGGAGGTAGGAGGGTCCTACCTGCTATTGAAACATATAATTGTGGCATTATGGTAATTAAAGTCATTTGCTACTGAGCGCTGGACAGGACTGGACAGACTAACCAATGGAACTCAGCCTTTCTACAGGAACTGGTAAACACCTCTTTGGTTGGTATGGTGATCTGAATAAAAACAGCCCCCATAAGCTCATATATTTGAATGTTTGGTTCCCAGTTGGACTGTTCAGGAAGGCTGAAGATGTTGGCCCTGTTGGATGGAGGAGGTGTGTCACTGGGGTGAGCTTTGAGATTTCAAAAGCCCAGCCCAGACTCAGTCCTTCTCTCTGCCTGCTGCTTGTGGATCTGATGCCAGCTCCCAGCCACCACTCCAGTGCCCTGTCTACATGTCTGCTGTCATGCTTCCCACCATGATGGTCTCACATCTGAAACCATAAGCAAGTACCCAACTAAATGCTTCTTTTTCTAAGTTGCCTTGGTCATGGTGTCTCTTCACAGCGACAGTAACTCAGACAGCTGGTATGAAAACGGCCTAATGAGGAAAAAAGGGTGTGGTAGATTGGAGGGCTGGTTCCTATGACCTGGGGCATCTCTGGTATGAATCTGCCATGAGTCTGATTTTGTCTAATGTGTTATGAGGGTCATGGATGTGAAGTGCTCGGAAGGGGCTCAGGAGTGGGCACTCACTGACAGTCCTTCTTCTCGTCAGTGTGTTCAGTAAGAACCCAGTGTGTGTCTGAAGCCACAAATAGAATGGAACCTATATTAGTCACTTTTCTTGTGGCTGTGTCCAGAACCCTGGCAAAAAACAACTTGCGGAAGGAAGGTTTGTTTCTGTCTTACAGTCTGAGGGTACAGTTCATCACACGGAAGGACATGAGGACCCTACCTGTGGTGGAAGGAATGGGAGGCAGTTGGTCACACTTTTTTTTTTGTTCAGTTTCTTTTCTTTCAGTCCAGGATCCCAGCCCATTGGATGGTGTCACCTACATTTCTTCCTCCGCTAAACCTCTCTGGGAACATTCTCACACACCAGACCAGAGTTTAATTCTAAATCTTGTTGAGTTGGCAATTAAGATTAGCCATCACAGAACCCACTATTTTAACACCTCTCTCATCTCAACTGTCCACTGCCCTGTGGTTCCAACTTTTGTAGTTTGAGGCAAAGCGGTCAGCCTAGCAGGAACTGCTTCCTTCCCTTTCACCACTCTACAGATTCATCCATAGATCTTAGCAACCTCGGCCCAACATTTGTGTGTCTGTCCTTATTAAGTGGAGCACGTTCCCCTGAATGAAGTACTCAACACATTCTCTTCAGCAAACCCAAATAGCTAGAGCCATTTTTCTGACACTTCGGAGTCACCAGTCAGTGAGGTAAGCATTCCTCCAGGACATGCACTACAGCAATGTAACAGGGATGATCTGACAAGCTTCTGAGAGACTAGNGGTAGAGAGCATGAAGACACCAGGCAAAGGGCTCACTCATGTCCCGTGAGAGCTAGAGTGGACAATGACAGATTTTACCACGCTCCTCAGAGTGGCAGATTTAGAACTTACAATTTATTTCTTGAATTTTGCACTGGACTCTTATGTACCGTGGGTTGATTATTTTTTTTCTCAAAAAGTTATTTTAATTGTTGAACACCATCATTCTGCCACTTGAGTGGAACTTGCTGACCTGCTCTGGGGTACTAGGCACAGGTCAGCTCCTGGGCTGGTCCTTCCTCCCATGAGCAGCATCTGCAGATCCAAGAGCCCACCATCCCTCATGTGACAGGGAGAGGGGAGGGTCAATTTGTCTCCTATGGACATGTAGCTCAAAGTCAGAGGGGAGAAAGGACAAGAACCTGGGGAGCCTGGGCCTGTGGTGAGAACATGTCAGTTGCAGAACATCATTCCTGGGTTTGGGGTCTATCACCATGAGTCTAGGGTGGTAGAGTCCAGCCCATTCTATCCCCAGGCTAGTTAAGAGTGAACAATGGTGAAAATGGAGACCCTTGCAGGGTGGGTCCCAGAATCAACAGACACAAGGCTGGCTGACTGCAATGATGGCTCATGTGAGGACATAAAGACACGGGCTCACACAGGAGCTGAAGACTGGGATGGGAAGAGCCCCGCAGGAAGCCTGGCTCCTGCCACCTTCATAGACATCAAGGGAGGATAGAACCACAAGAAATAGTATCTCAGGGCAATGAATCGGGAAGACATTTACAGAGGACGAACGGCTAAGTAAACATGACAGAAACAGACACAAAAAGATCAGTGGAATGTGCAATCAGCCGACCAGGAGCCGGGGGAAACTGATGTCCACTTTAGCGACGAGCCACTCCATGGACACACAAGCCCTATGTAACACACTCTGCCAGGACCCTGAAATACCCTGAGCCCCAGAGAGAATCAATGGGCTCAAAGTTACAGAGAGAAAGCAAAGTTAAAGTGAATATAATTTAATGTAATTATCTGCCCCCCAAAGAGCTTATGCTGGGCAGTTCAACCCAACTCCACATGATCAGTTCACACCCACTGGGACCAGTTTTACATGTTCTAACACAGTGATTATGTTGTCACCAAGGGTTGGGTCTCCGTCTGGCCTCTGCCTTCATGTTCACATGTTGTCTCCATGTTTGTCCAAGTTCCCCCATCTCCTAATGACAGCAGACACAGAGATTAAGGCCCACCCAAGTGACCTCATCTTAACTCACCATACAGATATAATGACTTCATGTTTAAATAAGGTCATTTTCAGAGTCCAGATATTAGGGCTTCAACATATGAATTCAGCACCAAGTAGAACAGACAGAGAGCACAGGGAACATAGAATTGGGAAACCAGTGGTCTCCAACCTCTAGCGAGTCTGGCCCTGGGCCTAGATAAAATCCATTAGGGATTTCCAGGCCTTGACTCCAGAGCAGACTAGAGGCCAGACCGGCTCACAGCAGCTCCCTGGCTGTCAACCAAGCGAATCCCAGATTCACACTAAGGTCACCTGCATACACTGGTCCCTCCCTCAGTGTGGAAGAATGTCTCTCTGCCTTCAGGGTCAGCTCCACCTGACCTACTGCAAGCCCAGCCTCCTTGCTCTGAGGATCTCCTAGAAGGACTCTCCCTGGCATTGCAGGTTCTAGCTACTCTCAGGAAACCCCGTAGGCCCCAGCACTGTTCATCAGCCACCACAGGCAGAGACAAGCAGCCTACCTGCCCAGGGGTTGTTCCTCCCAGCAACAGAACCAGCAGACACAGCAGCAGCCGAGGGTTTGAGGACTTGCCCTCTAGTAAAGCTGGGGGGCAGGGAGCAGGTGGGCAAGCGGGCCTGGGTGAGTTCACTGGAACCCCTGGCCAGCCTCACACATTATGTGTTTGTGTTCCCCGTAGCCATGGCATTCCAGGCAGTGGCCCAAACAATACAGAGGACACAGCTGTTGCGGAGCTCATGGCCTCACATTTTCCCCCTCAGAGCAGCCTGGAAATCCCTTCCTGAACATGCCAGTGTGAGGACTCCCTCCCAGGGTGCAGTGCAGGTCTGGTGGCATCCTCGTGACTAACGTCAGCTGCGTGCCCTGCAATGGCCCATGGAGGGTCCCCGCTCTGCCCTTCACAACAGGCCTTGTTCCTCATCCTGTCCCTCTCCTAGCTGGGTCCTGACCCTGGCTCAACCTGGATAGTTCCTCGCCCTGGCCCCCACCTGCCTTAGCCTCTTCCCCAGCTCAAAATCAAAGAGGAACCATGTAAGTTCAGCCTCCCAGAGGCTAGCTCGGCCTCCATACTAGCTGCCCAGATCTCTGATCCATCTTATCCTTCCCCTGTGATTAAACACTTCCCCATCGCTTCAGGCCAGGGTGAAACCCTTCAAAGGCCCTGATTTTCTGTAGAACGGTTCCTCATAAGAAGGTAGAAAGGCTGACAAGCACAGGCAGAGGCACCAGGCAGCTCTCAGGCTAGGCTCATGCAGTGACTTCAAGGGCTGGGTCAGACGCCACTCAGGAAGATGCCCCAAGGGGTAGAGGATGGACAACCTGACAGTGACCAAGGGCTGCTCTCAGGGACAAGGGAAAACCTGAGAAGTATGTGCTGGAGTCTGCACTGGGCAAGGCGGGGGGGGAGGGGACTATGAGTCAGCATCAGGGATCCTAAGGATGAAAGAGTCTCAACTAGCCAGCATCCCAGCCTGGCAGGTAACTAGCTTCCTCCTGGAGTGCAATCAAATGTTTTCCACACAGCTTTGAAGGTAATTAAAAATCAAAAAGGCCTTGTAGCAAACACAAGCTAAAACCTGTCCTCATCAAGGCCCTCTCAGTAATAGTCTTCCAGCAGCCTCCTGTTCGCCTGTCATTCTTTGAACAGGGACGGCTCTCCCTGGGAGATCACAGCATCCAGCACAGAATCAGATATAGCCAAGTTCACATTCAACGATGCATTCATCCCCCAGGTTCCCATATGTTTGCTCTGTTTACCCCGGGCTGGATATCACAGGGGCAGCTCAACAAGGCTCACAGTCAAGGCAGGGAAGTAACAGAAAGGGGGTCAGTCCACGACAGTCAAGGAGGAAACAGAATAGGATATGGGCGGTGCCAGCCTCCAAGGGTGGCCATGCCTACTTTCCCCAGGTGGTGAGGCTGTGGTAGACACTGCTCTGGAAGTACAGAGAACGCACCCAGCTTCCAACCAAGAGCTGGGCAGGTCAGGATGGCATGGGTCACTTGCCAGCTGACTGCTAAGTTCTGCCTGTATCTTTTACAGACACCCCAAGCTCACCTCTACTGCCCAGAGAGGAAACTGAGGCACAGGACAGGGCTGTGGTCAGAAGAGGAGCTATTAGAGGAGATAATTATTTGGCTCAGGGTCAGCAAGGCCTGGCTTGGGCTTTGGACGGCAGGGAAATGGGCATATACTCTGTGTCAATCAACAAGGACATCCTAATTTGTGCCTCTGCTCATAAAGCTATGCTCAGACCTGAGGAGTCGACATGGGACAGGGCAGCACAACCAGCCTGGCAGCTAGCCCATGGCATCCTCCTGCAAAAAAGGATGGTGACTAATCCACTACGGTTCTTGAGTCCAGTCATACCTCTTGAGCCTCTTGGTCACCAAAGACGGAGCATTCTGGAGAATCAAATTACCCTCAGGTGAGCTGGATTTTGGAATATGCCTGCCTAGGTTTGGATCCTGACTCTGCTACTTATTCACTGGGTGATTTTGGACCAGCAAAGTGTCCTCTGCTGGGCAGGGTGACCATATCTGCAAAGAGTAAAATAAAGGAATACCTACTCTTACCTTGCAGTTTTGCTGGGAGATTGACAGCAAGCAAATGCTCCCTACAATCCCCGGTGTCACTAGAGACATCATCATCGTCATCCCACCTTAGCTGACATTTCTGGGCTTGGTTCTAGAGAGTCTGGACCCCTATAGATGCCATGAAAGGTAACTGCTTCATCTCCCCGGATGACCTACATAAGCGTTCCCATTTCACTGTGGCCATACCCTGCCTTCAGCCTCTCTATCCCTCCTTGGACAGGAGTTTAAGCTTGGCTCTGCTGCCACCCCAAGCCCATCCCTGGGATCTGTGCTGCAGGTGGTGAGCAGAGCCTTGTTGGGGTGGGGGATGGATAGGGCAGAGCTGGAGCATCAGACTGGCTTGGAAACAATGTGACCTTGGATATCTCACTTCACCTCTCTGAGCCTCATAAAATGGGGAGAAGAGCCCCTCTGTGCTGTAGTCGGAAAAAGGGGAGATTAAGATATACAGTGTGTGCTATGCTGGCACTCCTGGGATCCCGTCCCTCTCCTTACCTTGGGACAGGGCCTAGGCCATTCATTCTGCCTCAGTTTCTCTCCCTACTCTTAGGTACTGAGATGCAGTCACCAATTCTAGGAGGCCGTTGCAGATGCTGCACACCCCATGGCAGGAGCCTGAGCCCCATACTGTGCTGGGCATCTGGAGGACCAGGTGGCACAGCAGAGCCAGCAGCTGACTGGGTAGAGCCTGGAGAGGGGCCTGATTGCTCAGAATCACCCTGCAGCATCTGGCTGATCCCAGCCAAGTTGAGGCTGATGCACAGGGGCATTTGGATCAGCTCCATCACTGACGAGGGCTCCCATGTAGCAAGTTCTGACCAGTCCTCCTTGACTATCTGTCCCTGGTAGAGAAAAATACACGGGGTGAGTGTAGGAAAAAGGCTACCGTGAGTTCAGACTGATTATCCCTTTCCCTTGCTAATAATGCTAATACCAATTGCATTGTCATTTGCTTAGTCTCTTGACCAGCCACGATGATTCTTACTGCGTGGGAGCAGCCCCTGAACTGGCCTCTCTGCTTCTCCACTGATCCTGTACTGTATATTTATAACACAGAGTGACCCCCACCCCCTTTATGTATATTGTCAATTCTCATTCCAAAAGTTTGTGGTGATCTTACAACCCACTCAGAGACACTACACTACACTTGATCTGCCAGTCTCTGGGCCCAGCTCCTCTGGCCCTATCCCTCATCTCCTCCCTCCCTAGCACATGTACCTCAGATCCTCCATACTTGCAGCTTTGCCTGCTATCACAGCCTTGTCTGCTGTCACAGCCTTTCCCTGCGACAACCAGATGACTCATTTCCTCTCTTCAGTTTGGGTTCTTTGCTCACATGTTACTTTCTCAGTGAGGCCTTCCTTCCTTAACTGCTCACTTAAACCTGCCAGGTCCAACAGCTTCCAACCCTATTCCTCTCCCTATCTTTTGTCTACAATGCTTACCACTAGCCAAACTTTTGGTGTGTCTTTACATTGACTGCCCATCTCTACTGGTAAAATGGAAGCTTCCTGAGGACAGACGGTTGTGGCTGGTTTGTCCCTGCAGGTCTGTATCCTTAGTGCTTGTCCGAGTGCACACAGGAAGTGCTCACCTAATAGCTGCAGTACAATCAGACATTAATCCTGCCTTAACTTACAGAATTAATGCAATACCTATTGAAATTGCAGTGTCATATTTTACTGATTTAGACAAAACAATACAAGAATCCATACCGAGCCACAAAGGACCAGAAACGGCCAAAGCAACCCTAAGGGGCATGAACATTGCTGGAGGTATTACAATGCCCAACATCAAATCATACTATATAGCTACAGTGATAAAGACAGCCTGGTACTGGCATGAAAACAGACTAAGGGAATAGAATATAGGATCCAAAACTAAATTAGCTGTGCCCACTTAACTTCTGACAAAGGAGGCAGAAACAAACATTGGAGAAAAGAGCGTATTCAACAATCGTGCTGGCAAAACTGCATTTCTACCTGCTGAAGAATGAAACTAGATATATGTCTTTGTCCTGTGAAAAATCAATTCAAAATGGAAAAATACCTTAATTTAAAACTGGAAACACTGAAACTTAGAAAACATAGGGGATGCCTCCAAGATATTGGGGTAGGCGAGAACTTTAAAAGAACACCAACAGCACAAGAACCTGCCACAAGCAATCAACAGATGGATTCCATGAAAATGGAAAGTTTCCACAGAGCAGAGGAAGCAATCAGCAGAGCCCACCGACAGCCCACAGGAGGGGAGACAAGCTCTACCAGCTACATGTCAGACAAGGAAGGGGTTAATATCCAGAACTCACAAAGGACTGCAGACACTAAACATCAAGGAAATAAAACTGCCAATCACCAAATGGGCAAATGAACAGGAACAGACAGTTTTCAAAAACAAAGGAACACAAATGGCGAATAACTGTTTTTACAAGCGCTCAATATCCCTAAGCCATCAGGGACATGCAAGTTAAACTACTCTGAGATAGCCCAATTGTACGGCTGTCATCAACAAATCTGACAACAGATTGTAGAGGGTGTAGAGAGAAAGGGGCCACTGTAAGTGTGGGCAGGTGTAAAAATTAATACACCACTGTGAAAATCAGCTTGGAGATTTTCCAAAAAAATCAAAATAGAACTGTCGTATGCCCCACCTATTTTACTCCTGGGCATATACCCTGAGAACACTATACTCTACCATAGAGATATTTGCACTCCCATGGGTTTATTGCTGCTTTCTTCATTAAAGCAAAAAACTGAGGTCAATTTAGCTATCCACCAATGGATGGATGGATAATGAAAATTTAGTACACACACACACACACACACACACACACACACACACACACACACAGAACTCTAGTCAGTGCTAAAGAAAAACAAAATTACAAAATTTGCCCAAAATATGGATGGATTTATAATGTGTAATAAATATTAAGAACAGTTACACAGTCTCAGAAGAAAAACCTCTTGCGCTCCCTCTCATCTGTGGAGTCTAGCCACTACCGCATGTACAGATGTAAATGAACATACGTGTGAGTATGCTGTAACATGGGTAAAAGAGAACAAGAAAGGCTAAAGAACAAGGGATGGGGTAAGGCTGGGTGTCAGCAACAGACACCAGCTTGGAAAGGAATATACGGTGAATTGTTTCTCTAGATCTAATTCTGTCATGGATTTTTAGTTTGGGTGAGAATTAAGTATACAAGAATGTATTTGATAATGAACTTGTAAGACCTAACGGGTGAAGCCCCGTGGCCGCAGAATGTCTATCCTAACTGTACAGAAGTTCACTGAGATGTGAAGACATTGTGTTTGGTTCATTTTGGTATGTGGTGTTTATTTTATTTGCAATTTTTCTTTTTAATACACAAGAAAGTTCAGCAAGGCAGTGGTGGTGCACACCTTTAATCCCAGCACTTGAGAGGCAGAGGCAGGCGGATCTCTGTGAGTACAAGGCCAGTTAGGTTTACAGAGTAAGTTCCAGGACAGCCAGGGCTACACAGAGAAACCCTATCCTGAACCCCACCCTCCAAAAAAAAGTTTATTAAAAAAATGAACATATGGGTAAAACTCAACCATGAAATGGAACGGGTTGGTCAGAGTAGAGCTGGGGGTTGAATTCTAGGCAGACCCCCATGTGGGAGTCAGGACAGAAGGTAGCTAGGAATTCATGCTCAGCTTCTTCAGTTAGACCCATTTGGCAGGGGGGCAGGTGTAGTGGCCAGTCCTGCTCATCTCCTGTAGGGCGCATGCTCTGACCAGCCTGTCACTTTGCAAACAGGAAGAAGAGTGATCCCACAGTCGGACCTGAAGGGACTCTCCCAAGGTCACAGTGCTGATTAATAGCCAAGCTGTCAACACCCCCAGATTCTGGACTGATTCCTGCAAAATCCCTGACAATTGGTTTTTCAAAGATAACAAGCTTTTGAGAAATTCCCCGGAAAATAAGGTAAAGCTTGGTCCAAATGCATCCATCCCTCATCTGGCTCCTGACCCTGAGGCTGCTGGCAGCCATGGGCCAGCAGCCAAGGTATTTGCTACAGGCTATAGGGCTGGGGTGCTGTGGAGGTAATGGCCTGGCTCGGTGGCAGATTGCCTGCCTAGCATGTGAGTTCCATCCCGCATCGGGAAAGGGAAAGCCACTTCACTGTGGTCCAGGAAACAACAGGCAAAGGGTCCTTCAGAGCTGCTCCAACTCACTCAGGACCCACCCTAGACTGTGCTTTCTGCAGCTACCTCATTCTCCTGACAGCCCAGGCTCTTCCCAACACTGCACCCACTTGGCAGGATGGACAACGTCACCACCTCTGCCCACTCCAGACTTTCTCTCCTTTGGGTGTCCCCTTTCTGAGGTCTGTGGCACCTGGTATCCCTCTGGGCTGTTCGGTGGGCTGGAGCAGCACTGTGCATCTGGACACTCTGTTCAGCCTTCATAAAAGTGGGGGAAACTTGATCGATACTGGGTTTACCTCTCAGAAGGGACAAGGATTCCTCACACTGCCCCTTCCTTGAAGGCTCCCGTTTAACATGGTCTCAGTCATGGCATGTGAGGCTGAGAGTGTCAGAAAGGCCTGTGCACCAGCCTCCCAAGTTCCTACAGAGTCTCATTCAGCCACCAGGGAAGCAAGCTGCTGATGGGCAAGTCCAGCCCTGTGTGCCTTGAATACCAACCATGTGTATGGAGACGGCCTCTGTGCAGCCCCATTGGAAGCTGTTCCACAGGGCCAGTCTTGTCTTGGATTACCTCAACAAGGATGTGGGAAACGGTAGTTTGGGGAGAGGACCTTAGGAAATAAAAACTGAGTTGGGGAGACCAGGAAGTGAGGCAGGCAAGCAAGTGGGTAGTGAATGAGCTGCCCACAGCGGGCAGCAGTCCCTCCCTTAGAGTCCCTTTGAGCCCTAATGCAGAATACTCCTGTACAAGAGCCCGTGTCCCGGGTTGGGGGAATACAAAGTGTTAACTTCTTAAATCCAGGCTTCACTTTGTTGGCAAGGCACTGTCTGCAGAAGATGTAGCAGGGTTGTAGCCACAGGGCTGTGGTGAGCGCACACAGACCATGTTGGAGACATTAGACTTCTTACCTTTATATTACTTTGTACACGTGGATTTGCATAACATTAAGAGCATTTAGTGGACTTCTGAAAATGGCTCGGTTGTTAAGCTCCCACATACAGGTAAACACACACACACACACACGAATAGAGAGAAGGCATGAAAAGGTAGGAAAAGTCAGTTTTCATCTTGCTGCCAGGGACAACCGTGGCTACTTTTGGCTAACCTGTTTGAAGCTGAGTTTGAACCTTCCTTGGGGTTTCATTTTCTTCGGTGTTATGTCTTTGTTGTCTCAAAAATATTCAATGGAAAACTCCAGAAGTGAACCATCCATACATTTTCAGTAACATTTACTACAGTGCCTTTCCAGATCATCACCGATTTTATTTTGGTCTCCTTTTTGGGGTTGTCATCTTCAGACTTAAACTGTAACCCAAGCTAGCCTACAACTTGGGCTCTGAGTGCTGGAATTGCAGGTGTATACGTTCATACCTGATTCACTTGTGTTATCAATTCTCACAGCATCTAGTTTATAAATTAAATTCTGTCATAAGCTTGTCTGCCTGGGAAAAAACACTGAACACACAGGGTCTGGTATGGTCTGCAGACGTCAGCATGCTCCAGAGTCTTGGGATGTACCCCATTGATAAGGAGGTCCCTAGATGGCCTGGGGGCAGGATTTCCCATGATGTAAGCTTTTGTGGTACCTGTCACTCTGTGTTCTTTTGTGTCCCTTGGCAGCCTGATGGCAACTTTCCTGAAAGCCAGTGCTAACAGCAGGCAATGTGAGTGTGAGAGCCCCCCATTTCCAAGACAGGCCTTGGGAAGGGGTTTGGACCCTGATGGCCTGCAAGCTGGGACATCAGCAGGCGACTCCTACCCCACAGCAGAAAGCAGACTCAGTTCCTCTGACTGCTGTGACCCTGGCTCTTCCCCCATGGACAGCACAGCTTTAAATCTCAGCCCCAGCTCGCTTCCATTTTCCTGCTCACTGAGCAGAACCAAACTTTTGCTTCTAAAGAAAACCCTATCATTGAGGGTTGTGAGTACAAAAGTGTCCCACCCTCCCCCTCCCCCAGACAGAGAACCATCACTCAGTTCATCTAAGCAGGTGGCTAGAGACTGCCGGCTTCCAGGCTTCTCTTACATGAAAGAAAAACAAACATTAGTTTTGTTTAAACCTACATATTAGTGGTTTGGGTTACAAACAACCAAACTCAATATCCACAGACACCATTTGAAAGTCCCAGGAGCTTCCCGGCTAGCTGCTCCTGAACTCCAGCAAGCTGCCTCCCTTGTGCCTGTGCCCTCCACACGCTATGTCTGCTGTCAGAATCCTCCATCTCCTCAGCAAATACCAACTTGTCCACCCAGACCAGCTCCTGCCCAATACAGTGGCCACCCATTATCCCCATACTAGGGAGGATGAGGCAGGAGGACTGCTGTGAGTTCTAGGGCAGCCTAGACAGCCTGAGATATAGATAAAGAGTCTGTCTTGAGACAAAACAAAACAAAACAAAAACAAAACAAACAAACAAAGAGCCAGCCAACCTCAGGGAAGCTGTCCTAGATTCCAAGGTTGGGAAGGATTCAGAGTTCCCATGTGCTTTGGGTATCCAGGTACCACCCGGACCCATCACTGCTGATACAGTCATCCAATGTGTGCCTTTCTGTGCAAGTCCTAACAAGGATAACAAGGATGCTGCCCAGCTCTCTCTGGGGCCCTAGCAGAAAGTAGAGAGTGAATGTTTCTAGAAAGAATTAAGCATAGATGAAGACACACCCAGAGGGACCAGGGAGGGTGTAAGGCCAAGAAGGGCTTCTGGAAGGAGGAAGGCGGACTGAAAACTGGCCATGCCAGTTTGGGCAATGAGCCAGGCCACCGATTATGGCATAAAAAGCAAACATTGCAGACCCTCGGGAGATCTTTACATGACTTAATGAAGCATATCCACAATGCCCCGGAGAACCTAAGAGTGGTCCCAGCCCCCAGCTGCTGTTGGTGATTGACAGGGGAGCTGCCAACAGGAGCCCCAAGCCCATGGCAAGGGGGGGGGGTGACAAGCACTGTGGGCTGCTGAACTCAGCTTAAAGGATTGCCATCTGGTTCAGGTCAAAGGTCTCCAGGGACCGTTTTGATTTATAGGCTGGGGCAGTCACCAAGGCGGCATGAGGGGCTTGTGGAGAGACCCTGTAAAGGCGAGGGGGAAGGAGAAAGAAAGGACTGCGGGGTTGGGGGGGTGTTGAGGAGGTGGGGAGAGACATAAGTTCTGAGCAACCACCTGTTTCTGAGTCCAGCTTCTAGTTGTTTTCAGTATAGAACACGGGAAAAGAAAGCACGGGATTGAAAAAGCCAAGAAGCAGGTCAGGAGAGATGGCTCAGTGGTTAATACCACTGACTGCTCTTCCAGAAGACCTGGTTTAATGCCTGGTACCCACATGGCAGCTCGCAACTGTCTGTAACTCCAAGATCTGACACCCTCACACAGGCATACATGCAGGCACAATACCAATGTACATAAAATAAAAATAAATCATAAAATAATAATAATAATTTTTTAAAAAGAAAAGGCCAAGAAGCATTTATTGTGTGTTTACTATTTCCCTCGGCTGGCACTGGTGCTGCCACTGGGCAGAGGAAGCAAGTCACATGGGTTCTAGGTGGTAGCACTTGGTCTTTTCCTCAGAGTGGCTCAGCCTCTCAACCTGATTGCCATATATGACAGATGATACCCAAGGGCGAGTTCTACAGCTTGCACTGACACAGTTGTATGTCTGGACCAGGTTTCCTGCCCAGCTGCAGAACTTTCCTATGCCCTGAAGGGCCTCAGGAGACCTGGCACTCATCGAAGGAGGTGAGTGATGGCCTAGTTCCATGTACAGGGTGTCAGACCCCCTGGAACAACTGCAAATGTGTCCCACCAGCCAGAAGTACGACTGGGTCATGAGAGAGAACTTTATAAACATTATGGTGACATCTCAGAGCCTCGAGGGAGGACAGTTTTTGAACAGATGGAGGAATAGGGTGACATCCAGGCAGGGAGCAGAAAAACAGCAAGAGTAGAGGCCAAGTTGGAGGATGAGGTCTGGGAGGCCACGCTCCTGTTATAGAAGAGCTGGGGACATGGGCCCTGCTGAGAGAGACCACTCACAGCTCCTATCTCCTGGGTCTTCTCAGAGGAAGAGGAAGAGCTTAGGCAATGGCCTAAGTGCCTAGCCACAGTTCTCTAGGGGCAGAAGGAGTGAAGGGCCATAGCCTTTAGTGTGTACCCTGCTGGACACATCCAGGGGCCATAAACACTACTGTTGGGGTCATCTGGGATGGAGGAGTAGGAAACATGGGAACAACAGAGGTCCCCATGGACATCTAAGCCAGCCTTGGGAGGCCATATATATATATATATATGAAAACTCCCTGGATATGCAAATAAGCCAGGCAGTCCATTGTCCAGAGAGGTCCAGGGTTCAAGACCTAGCTCTGGTCACACAGGTCAGCTAAACCCAGCCTTAAAACTAAATCCAGTGAAGCTCTGATTACCAGTCTAAGGCCAAAGCAGGGATGGATGCTGTGGGAGGAAGCCACTGGGTGAGCAAGGCTCACGGCCCAAAGCAGAGGATCAGACAGGTCAGATAAACATCAGTTCCAATCAGAGACTAGCCAGCATCTCATGGCCTGTGTTCTTATACATGAGATAGCACATTAACATGCTGAACCTGGAGGTACAAGGACACTGGGGGTCGCTGACTGGTGTTGCCAACTTACCTATATCACCGATTTCCCAGGCAAGCAATAAACTCCCTTTGTTTTATTTGTCTGTGGTAGGGACTACAGGAAAACCAGCTCTAGACCTGAGCAATAAACTCAGGTGGAGGTTGTAGTGTAGCCAGCACTTCAACAAAGCCAGAAGAAATGCCACTTCCCAGCCAGGACTACAGAGGCAAGGCCCAGCTCAACTAGGGAGGGCAACATGAAACCTGACTCCTGGCTGCTTCCCACAGAGACATCCCAGGGGAAACACTGGCGAGGCCCAGCTCTGGCCTCTGACCTCTGCCCTGGATTTGTTTATACAAGGCAGGGTTAGAGATCAGAGCCGAGATGAGCCACGGGTTTAGAAAATGACAACCAGACCCAGCCAGATGCTCAGATGTGTTACAGACAAGGATAGTGTTCAGCAACTCTCAAGCACGAATCCGAGGCGGGAAGGGCACGGGGTCAAAGGGGAAGAAGAAAGGCAATCGGCCTTCCTGTGCAGTGGCTGGCGGTGCCATCTGTTACAGGCTAAGGGAGGCTGACGGGTGTTCAGGGTTGTAGGAACAAAGGAACCTATGTGTCCTCAGCTCCAAATAGGCTTTAGCCCTACTGAAAAGCCAAGACAGATACCACGGAACCCTGACATAGGAGTGTGTGCGACCACCGCATGAAGTATGGTGCTTCGTGATGGCCTAACCATGCTCACAGGACTCTTGGGGGTCTTGTTTTACTTTCACCCCAGAACGTGTCCTGCTCACTCTTCTCATCCCACCTTCAGAAACAAGAGGCTCAGTGGGCTTAAGGACTTGAAGAAATTACAGAGCTAGGTAGACTAGCAACAAATGCAACCTGGGTTCTGGGCAGTTGCAGTTATACTGCAGCGGGNGGGGGGGCTCACCGCTCCAGGCTGCCGTGGAATTCCTGGGATTCCTCCTGTCAGCCTCCTCCCCACCTAGTATATTCTCTAAGGTTTCCTGTCTCGACTGGACAGTCTTCTAACTCTGGCCTTCCTTGATTGGCTCGTGAGCCCTGGAAGAACTCACGTGAGTGTGGTGTGCCTAACGTCCATACCGTGCCTTGTAGTCCCTAGGGAAACTGTATCTTTTGCTCTGTCCCTGAGCCCTCAGTCCTCCCCAGGGTCTTGAAAGTCTCCATTCCCAGGTGGTGGGGATGGCCCCTAACTCCACTGTTTAACATGGTGGCTACCCTCTATGTATGTTGGGAGACATGAGGATGTGAGCAAGACGGTCAAGGAACTAAAGACCTGCTTTAATTGTAGAAGCCACCTACGGTCAGTGGCCACCTATCAGATGACATAGTCAAGAGTACTTATCAAACAAGTGAGATGGTGTGAACACCAACATCAGAGATGACAGAATGGCAGAGACCAGTGAGGTCATCTTGTCCAAACTGCTTTCCTGTGATGGGGAGACCAAGGCACAAATAGAGATCATTTCTAACTGGAACCAGCTGACCAGTGTCCCAGCTCCCAACCCAGTATACTTTTCAGAACCTGTTCCACTTCTCCTTCCATATCCAGTACAAACTGGATATGGATGTCAAGTTAGTTCAACTCAAGAGCACGTTTTAATTTTCACACATCTGTACAATCCATTTCTCTTCGTCAGTCAAGGAAGGTTGCCTGTGTCCATCAAAAGGGAAACAGAAACTGCAGCCCACTAATTCCACCTTGGGTAGTTTGAGATGAAAGACACCCAGGCTTGGGTTCTTCGGGGTTCTCTCATCTTGGGAGACACAAAGTGTAAGTAAAGTGTGTCTCAGCAGAACCTCTCATTGGCACTGCATCCCCAGGGTCTCTCCAAGGATGTAAAGGGCAAAAAGCAGTAGACAGGGTTGGCTTCTGCCCAGGCAATCGGGTAGGCTCTATGCCCTGAATCACCTGCCCACCATTCCAGATGGGAGAAACTGAAAGGTAACACTTGGGAATCCTCACTCTGCAGAGGCTTCTGTGGGCTGGACCTCCAGACGGTCCTGAGCAAACCTAGTGAACTTTGTTAAAAAACAAAACAAAAAAGCCCCAAATTTGCCTGGGAGTGGCAGCAAAATGAGAGGACAAGGAGCAGGGTTTTGGATCTGCTCTGCGGCTCACTACAACCCTGTGTCCCGCAGCCATTGATTCCCTAGCCAGTTAGAGAGTGAACTGAAAAGCATATGCACTTTGACCAAGGCGCCTCGGCAACAGCCTTTCCACAGGCTCTTCTGTCCAATCAGGAGGCAAGCGCAGGTGGAAGGGAGATGAGAGATTCTGTGAGATAATAAAATACTTTCAATCAAACAGTGAACTAGAAGGAGCTTGGAAGGCAGTGCTGACCCCCTCAGTCTCACAGTGCTCACTTCCCAGTGTGTCCAGGGCTGTTGGCAACGGGCTCAGCCCCACTGAGCTCCCTCTCCACACAACCTTCACTGACCACCCCCACCACATCGTCTGGGTTCCTCTCAGTCCCTCTCCACAAGGAGTTCCGGGTGACCGTTGTCAGTTGCCCCCTCTCACATTTATAATCTCATTTCTCAATATCCAGATTGATCATACATAAGCATTTATTTAAACGCTTTTCAGTCAGTTTCTTGCTCAAACTGCCATCCCAATGTCCCTGATGCTGGACACATAGCAGACAACAGAGCAAAGAGTTATGGAGTGGCCCAGTGAAGAAACCAACAAGAACAAAACCCTGTCTTAATCTTGACCGCAGGCTGGACAGGGGTGGAAACCAGGCCTACACAGTTCACTGCAGCCGTCTGGATCTGGCTGGTGTCAGTATAAACACCAGCACAGACAGATGATGAGGTGCCAAGCCACTGGGCAGCAATGACTGCCCAGATCATGTCTTTGCACTAGTATCAAGTTAGCAGCCATGTGTGGGGCACAACTAATGTAAACTCAGAATTCTTCACTAACTGACAAGCTCTCCAGTTTCCTTCCCAGAAGCACTGGTGAGGGGTGTGTGTGTTCCTGCTTCCTGCAAATGCTGTGGGAAGAGAGCACTTCCCCATGAATTGGTCATGGGTGCTTTTCATACCACTGTCCCAACTCAACTAGGGATCTGAAGCATTAATCTAATTAATCTTAATCTGCAAAAATTCGGGAGTCAAATATTGGGGTAAGACTTTCGGGTATATATCCAAAGGATGCTCAATCGTGCCACAAGGATATGTGCTC
>LOJH01022115.1:20480-37657 GCA_001685095.1 Ellobius talpinus
AAAGACAAGATCTCCTGAGTAAATTTGGAGCATGGGGACCATGGGAGAGGGTTGTAGGGGAGGGGAGAAGCAGGGAGGGGAGCAGAGAAAAATGTAGAGCTCAATAAAGTCAATTTTAAAAAAAAGGAAAAGAAGTAACATATTGGGGCAAGAACCTGAAAGACCGCCGGGCAGTGGTGGCGCAGGCGTTTAATCCCAGCACTCGGGAAGCACTGGCAGGTGGATCTCTACAAGTTCGAGGCCAGCCTGTTCTACAGAGCAAGTTCCAGGACAGGCTCCAACATCAGTTGCTTCCTACTTCTTCTATTCCTTCATTCAATGGGTCGAGATCCTCTCTCAGCCCTTCCTTAACCACTTCCTGTCTCCTCTCTGCCTACAGTCCTCCAACCTCTACGGTCATCTAGCTCTGCCTTCTGACTCCAAGCAAGCTTTATTTGTCAGAACACAATCAAAATATCACACAACAGGTATTCATTTGCATGACTAGCACTTACTGAGAACCCACCAAGCATCAGAAGCTGGGACACAGGGCAACAGGATGGTAAGGAGATGCAAAGACTTGAGGACCCACATGACCTTGAAGGTACAGAAGGACACACATGAGAATGGGATTGTTTCTGGGGACCTGGCTCTGGGCAGTGCTTCCACACATTGCCCATCAACCTAGAGGCCTTTGGGATGTCTGGAGGAGACACAGGTGAAGTGTGGACACCTTTCCAAACAGTGGTACCCTACACTTCACTTAGGTGCATACCCTATCCCTTTGGAAAGGAAAGCAGCTGAACTCTGCTGTGGTTTAAAAAAAAATGTGCCCAGCACCACTACCACCATGCAAGTCTAATGTGATCTAATGTTGGTGTCCCTCCTAAGGTGATCAGGCTCTTCTGGGTTCTAGATTTCCAAAGAAGCCTTGACATAAACATCCCATTGGACTCTCAGCACGTGGCCTATGTTCACTACTCTAGGCTTTCACTGAGGGGCAACCACCTACGCAGCCCTGCAAGCAAGGCCTAAGCCTCAGGCAGAGGACTGTCATCTACCTTACTGAACACCAGAAGCAAATCTGCGTCTTCCCTGGGGCACCCCTGTGAAATGATTTCCGAAGGGCAAGTTCTGGAACTCAGTCTGGGTTCAAATGGAGCTACTCAAAAGCAGGCAATGGGTCCCAGAGAGTTAGCCTAGAGGTTAGGACCGTTTGTTGCTTTTGCAGAGGACCTAGGTTCCCAGCACCCACATGGCAGTTCAAAAACATCTGTAACTCCAGCTCCAGGGGATCATGGTTTGCCCTCTTCTGAACTCTGCAGACACTAGACATGAATGCACACATGCAGGCAACACACACACATGAACATCAATCATTTTTTTTAATGTATGTCCTGAAAGGACTCCGAGTCCAGGACAAGGTTAAGTTTTAGTATATCTGTCCTCCACTGTATCACAGTGAGGTGCCAAATTTGGTGAGTAGGAGACAGGGGCCACATGCTGGCCAGGTGCCGTCTCAAGGGCCTGTGGTGGGGCAGCCCTTGCCTGTCAGGGCTCTCAGCAGGCAGGTCACGAAGCAGGGTTCTCACAGTTCTATTTATAGAAGGTGGCCTCTGAACAGGATGAACTGGGAAAGCCAGCGAGGCAGTATTTTCCAAGCTCACACTGTCTTGGCTTAATTTCATCCAAGGCAAATAAATCATTAAGGAGGCCCTAAGCCCTGGAAGATCTGACGAAGAGGGCCATTATACAGCACAGCCTTCTCTTGAATTATGGAAGACCTCTGACAGCAGCCTTATTAGTGTCTGGGCCAGACTGTAACTCACGCTAACCACCCCCTTGCCATAACCAAAGGATGAGACAGGGCAAATCAGCTGGCTCCCTGATGGAAGGCAAAAGGCTGCTGCTAGCCTTGCAGGCTGCAGCTCTCCCTGTAAACATGCTCGCTCATTCATTGCTTTCCCAGCACCTCCTGCTCAGAATGGTCACCAGTGCCACGGGATGAGCCGAGAACTAGTGCCGTGGACAGGTGCTGTGGCAGTGACCAAGGCCAACCTCAGCATCTTCATGAAGCCCACGAGAGCCAAGGCCTAGCTGTCACCACAGAAAACGAGGCATGACCCTCAGGGTTCTAGTTTGTGAATTATAGGTAAGTACTAGACAGTTCCATGAGCTGTCTTTCCATGGTCCTGAGCCTCCAACATCCCATGTGCAAAATAGGCTTGTGGATGGGAGGGGGCATTCAAGGAGAGTCAGGGAGCCACCAAGCAGAAGGCCCTGGATGACCCTGGGTGTGTTGGGGAGCTAAGCAGTTGCATTGCAATCTTTTCCCGGTCATCTCACAGCACAACTCCGCCACAATCCTGTGAATTTCCCATGTGGCAGATAGGGAGGGGAGCACAAGATGGAAGTGAGATGGATAGGAAGGAGAAGATGCTGAGACCCAATAGGGACAAGGCATAGGCCCAGGACCTGCTCTGGCATCAGCTGGCAGGAGAGACTATGGGTACAGGCAGGCTGAGCTGCACCAGGCTTGGCTTTCATGGGCAAGCAGGCCACTTCCACCAGACCAAACTACAGAGGAATTGTAGACCAGCAAGTCTACAGGGCCACCTGGAAAGGAAGAGGCAAATGGGAGGTGGGGGCTTCTGGGGACAGTGTGGTGGTGAGGATGCCTACTCTATTCCACACCTGTGACATGTAGCGTCATGAGCATCAGCCCAGAGTTTGTTAGAAAATCAGCATCTTGGGCCTCCACAGACCTAGTGGGTCACTCATCATCTTCACTGCCAAAGGTCCCCGGGACAAATGTCATCACTGCAGTCACCCTCCAGATGAGAGTTCCGAGAAACACAGCCATCAGAAAGTCCTCACCGACCTTGGCATCCCAACCACCCCTATCCTGCATCATACATCAGCTTTCAAGGTCTGAACCATGAACCATGCTGGTGATTCACTCACTCATGTCTTGCCAGGAACATCTTCAAAGGCTTTGGAGCCTGGGTTTTGACTCTGGTTCTGCTGCTCACTGGTAGGTGACCTTGGCAAGTCTTCCCGGTTCTCTGAACCTCTCCACAACTGCCTATCCAATGTGGCTACCAATTGGCTGCTGTTCCTCACGCTTTCTCACCCGAATGCTTTGGAAACACGCTGCTTCCTCTCCCTTCCCCCACAAATGTCCAATAATGGATAGGCCCTCCACCTGTCATCTCCTCCTGACTGGTACACTTATGGCCACAGGCAGAGTGGTACCACTTGTTCACATCCTTGCTGAGGACAGGTTCACCAGGCAAGTTACCACTGGGAGACACAGCCTGTTGGACACTCAGTGGGAAACCTCTGAAACGGCTCACAGAGAAGGCTTCCCTTGTATGCAGAAATCCCTGAGTTCAATGTGGATCAAAGTTTACTAACAGCCATTGTCCACAGTGATTTTTCCAATCCACGGAACAATATTAGCACTTTTGTGTCCACTATTTTGTGAGTCCCTACTATGTGCCAGGACTAGCTAGGTCACTTTTGATGTATCACCCATGATTCTGACACCTCGCGGCAGAATGTTTTTCTTTCTCCGAAGAACAAACTGAGCTCAGAGTTAAAAAGACTCACTCAGGTGACGGCTAGGTAGAGCTCAGACTCCCGGGTGCCAGGAGTTCCTGAGGCCAGATCTACCTCTAGACCATGCTGGCCCAGAGTGACACTTAGTGTGACACCAGTCCCACCCATACCTGGCTCCAGACACTGGCATCTACATGTCAAGGGCCTTGGTGAAGACAGGGCTATGTAGGACTGTTCGTGATTATTAAATGTGAGAATCCCCTCAAAGCAGGACTGTGGCAGCTGAGCAAGGCTCTTTCTCAGCTGAAAATCTGTTCCCTTTGTGGAGAACAAAAGGTAGGGGGCCAGTTTCTGAATGCCAAGGTCCTGAATGGAACCGCCTGGCCTATCATACAACCTCCAGCTGGTCTGGATGTGGGGACAGATGTGCCATGCAAAGCACACAATGGGAAGTGGGGACGGGTCACGCTGGGGTCAGACTGCAAGAGGGCTGGCAGTGATCACAGGCCGCTCCTTCTACTCCGGCCCATTGTGACTCCTTCCCCGCTATGAAGGAAAAAAGAAAAGCCATTCAGGTAGCGAGAGGCCATTCTGTTCCCGTGCATACGCAGTACTCTACTATGCCTTCTGTGCATGGGTGCAGCGCATCTACTATGTCATCCATGCAGGGATGCTACAAGAGAGGAAGCTCTGAAGATGGAGATGTCACTTCCACTATGTAGCACCTACTGAGCACTTCCGCATGGGGTGCCCTGCAGAGGACCAGACAGAGGCTAACACAGATGCCGCTCCCGGTTCAGAGTCATCTCCCTTCAGCAGCGGTGTCACCACAAACCAGACATAGTGCGGTCCACTCTGTGCACACAAGGGCACACCAGGTTCTTATGGCGCTGATGAACATCCTGCATTTGGGTCGACTGGCCCGGACAGCTGAAAAAAATCTCAGTGCAATAAGGTGTTTACAGCTTTCTTGGCAGCAGGGCTATGTAACTCTACTGTCCTGTCAACTAGAAACCCAATCATCCACAATGCTCACTGGGTGCCTGAGATGAGCTCAGTGGAACGATGGGAAATGCACACGTGTGATGACGGCTCGCGTGGGTACACCCGCAGTGGCCACCTAAGTGCTGGGCTGGACTCTGCTCTTATGTCACTTCCACAGCGCTTGGCGTGGTTGTCTAAGTATCCCACTGCCCAGATGGAAAAACCAAGGCTTGAGAATGTTGAATAGTGGGAAGGGGGAATGAATGAAATTCAAATTAAGATTAAAAGTCTATTCTTACAGGAAATTGCCTGGCTGTACAAAAATAGGGATCTGAATAATTAAACCATTAGACATCCATACTACGAAAATACATGCAACTGTTAATAAGAAATGAGGGCCATTCTACCATAACTGATGCTTAAACAATTGCCAAGATCCATTAAGGTGGGGGGGAGCCATGATGCGAAGCTCCGCTTACAGTGTGATCTAAAAATTCCCTGTTGTATTTCTGGAAGGATATACAAGAAACTGCTGATGGTGGCTGGTGGCAAGGATGTGAGGGGGCCGGGGACTAGAGAATGTGGTGGGGATGCTTCAACGTACAACTCTGTGTATTGTTGACAGCTGCTACCCAGCCCCCATCTTTACCTATTAAAAGGATCATAAATGTATTAAGTTCCCACTGTTTCCACCTGTCACAGATGCCTCCCTGGCCACCAGCCCTGCCTGAGCACGTCTCCATCACTTGAGCAAAGAGGACAAACCCACTGAGTGGGGGCTGGGGACAGGGTCTCTCTGGTCTGTAGTGAGCTGGGGTGACAAACAGAGAGGATGAGGAGCTCAAACGCAGACCATGCATGGTGGAGGAGCCACTATCTGTCATCAGGGAAGTCTGGAGGACCTTGCTGCCCACACAAGACTCCCTAGTGTTGAGCAGGAGGGTGGTGGGCTCCACACAGAGCAGAAACACAGTCTGACAAGGGGAGGGTGCCCTTGCAGTCATCCTGTGGAAAACCTCTCTGGTCCCCATCAATACCGGAAGCGCTGGCTGACTGCCAGCTTCCTCTGCTGTACTGCTGCGCCCATAAATACTTGTTAGCAGATCGATTAAACCATCTAGGAATGACGACTGGAAATATAGCTGCTTCTGCTTGGCACAAGTGGACAGGCCTTCACAGCCAGCTGGTCCCAGGACACCATACCTGTGCTTCCCCTCTTCAACCAAAAGTCAGTCATGAGCATCAATGGGCCCTCTGTGCAGAACACCCCCAAAACAGCACAAACTCAACACCCAAGTAAAATGTTTAGTCTACATTACAGTACAGTGCATGGGTTCCCCTGACAAAGAGAACCAACCATTAGTCCCCCTGTATCAAAGCTGTTGAGGCCCCCAAGGATGTTGGCCTCCATCTGGGGCTTCTTGCCTCCACCCGTGTCTCTCATGTCCCACTCACCATGCAGGATCTCCAAGACAACACCCTTCTGTTAGCACTCAGCCACCAGACTGTGGGAAGAGGAACCTTCAGGCCAGGGAACAAGTCCAGACAAGGCCAGGACAGCCCAGGGGTAAGCGTGAGAGTAGATGGGGCAT
This sequence comes from Ellobius talpinus, assembly GCA_001685095.1. Lineage (NCBI taxonomy): Eukaryota > Metazoa > Chordata > Mammalia > Rodentia > Cricetidae > Ellobius > Ellobius talpinus. The sequence goes on from LOJH01022115.1 coordinate 26,597, forward strand.
CTTCCCCTGCTCGGGGGTAAAGCGTACCTGATTCCAAGCAGCAGAGTCAGCCTCTGCACCCTGCCTAGCTTTCAACGCACTCTGCAGAGCTCTTGGAGGGCCGGGAAGGATGCAAGGGAAGGAGAAAAAGCAACAGAGACAGCACGGCAGGATCTCAGTTAAGTTTACCACAGAGGGCCACAAAGCCAGGTTGAGCCGACCCTCCTGAGTTGTCGTCTTTCCCTGCCTTGTCTGCTAGGGTCCCCGCAAGAGTCTCACACCATTTGCCTCAGCCTGAATCCAGGTTCCTCAGCTATGAGCTGTGTGGTTTTGAGCAACTCGCTCAACTTCACTGACCATCAATTCCTTCAGGGTGAATCAAAGATGATTATCCATATATTCACTTAAAGAGTATTTCAATGATTAATTTTATGAAGGGCTTAGAAAAGAGCCCAGCAGGATGAGATTCTTCTAGCTAGTAGTATTATTGCTATTACTAGGTTGGGTCTGGACAACTGACACAGCCAAGTCACGTGCCTGGCTTGGTCTGCATACACCTCAGCTACACATGCCTCAGCTGTCTCAGTTACAGACCTTTGAGTGTCCTCCAGGTCTTTGCAGGATAATCCAAGATGCTAAGCCATATCATTCTGTGGTGTAGCAAAAGAACAATTCTACCCATGAGAGGTTTCAGATCATCGTGCATTTGCAAGAGGAAATTGCGCTGCCAGGAGCTCTTGTCCTGTCTAACATGTGCTTCAGGGTTCAGTGTGGTAAGACCTTTCAAGGCTTGCTTTTACAGTCATAAAAAATCATAAATTGAAAAGGAGTTATCCATTAACAACTTCCACTGCATTAGAGGAAAATGCTTTACAGAAGCCACTTTGTGTATTTGATTTGTGACCCCCAGAACCTCCTTAGCCCAGCTGGTTAATTGCGGCAATGGACTCCAGCTACTAGGTGTCTGTTCAGTACTAGTGTGTCTGACCACCCCAAGCTGAAGAGGGGACACTGAGGCTTTGAGGAAGGAGTAACCCCAAGGAGCAGCCCTTTTATTCCCAATTATGCTTTCATTCCAATCCTGATACCCCAGTCAAGTTACCACGTCCACAATCAACAAAGGCTCAGAATTCTTTCAACCCATAGATCTTCATGTTGGACTACCTTCCCAACCAAGGGACTCTGGGGTCAAACCATTTCCCTCCATGGGAATGCGTGGTGGAATCTGGCCCAGTTCACCGTCAATATACACAACAGAGTTCTTTCCCAATCACCTCCCAGCCCTTGGACCCCACTGTAGCACAGGCTACCACATAATCAGGGCTTGTCAGAAGCTAAGCTTCCCTCTCTGCCATCATACCTCTACCCAAGGTAGAGGATGCCAGTCTTGTTTGGAGGACAGCCTAGCACAATGCCAGGAAAACTCACCTGGTCATCAAACAGGAGATGCTACAGGCTCGCATCATGACAGCCTGCTCTACTATCACAGCCCTACCCTGTACTCGCCTTCACCTCCTGAATCCTGTTCTGGATTCTGCCAACCTGAAAAACCCCAGCCACTGGAAAAGGAGATAAAACCATCCAAAGGACCCATGAGGTCAAAATGCATCAAACACAACTGTCTTTCCCACCCAGCCTACTTCAGTAACACAGGAGATCCCCAACTCTAACAGCCAGAAGGGAGCCACAGGGACAATATGTTAGTGACTTAGTTTTGTTGTTGAATATCAACCAATAAGTCAGAGTGGTCAATAACCGAAAGGAAGTATTCTTTTTTAGGCTTTCATAGCTCCCCCTGCTGTCAATTTCAGACATTTGATGCCAACACTCAAACTAAGAAAGGGATCCCATGTCCCATTTTACAGATGAATAGAGTGGATCTTAGGGAATTCGAGTGTCTCACTAGAGACAGAACCACTGTGCTGGGGATGTCCAGAGGGACAGGACACACCCTCCAGAGCACCAGCGCAAGCACACATTAATTCCAGCAGTAAACTTCCCAGCTGGACCAGAGAGCTCACTGGTGCCAGTGTCTCCTCATCCCTAGGGTTTGCATCGCCATGTCTACCTAAGAGGATTCCAGACCCTTCCTACAAAGCACCATGATGATCACCCTGCTTGGAGCAGACTCATCTGCTCCAGGGCTTTACAGTTCAACAGAAAACGGAGCATCATTCCACCATTAGCCTTAGTCCAACAACCACAGAAACAAATGCCAGTAAAAATGCTGCCAATTATACTGGAGTTGGGAGCTCTGGCCACTTTTGTGTTGGCCTGCTACCCTCAAACCGTCAGCCCACATTTTGCTCAAGCAAACACACGAGTCAAACCTTGCCCGTGGTTCCTTTTCTGGAATGTTACTCTTGGGCTGTCAATTGAAGAGGGGAACACGGGAAAATGGTTGATCTCAGAGGCCAACAGACCTAGGAGGACCCTGCTAATGGTTTGGAGCTCTGTGCTTTAGGTTTTTTGTTTGCTTGGGCTTTTTTTGTTTTGTTTTTTCTTTCTTTCAAAAAAGAAAAAGGTGTATGGAATTAGCCATACTGGCTGGTAGCTATACCTCTCATTTAGAGTGAACCCTAATTGGGGCTGCAAGTGCTCACTTCTGTAAGATTTGGTAGGGAAGACGTCTATAGATGGTTGGTGTGAGACTGGCACACTGTCACTTTTCTCACTGCTGTGACCTACTAACCCCTGACAAGAAGGAACTTCAGAGCAAGTTCATCTTGGCTTAGGCCTCACAAAGTATGTGGTCCCCATGAGAAGGAAAGTATAGCAAGCAGCCAGAGCAGGAGGCAGCTGGTCCTAAGACATCTGCAGTCAGAAAACAGAGAGCTGACATAAAGTGAAGCCAGATTATAAAAACTCAAGATCTGCCGAGTGGTTGTGGCCCACGCCTTTAGTTCCAGCCCTCGAGAGGCAGAGGCAGGAGGATCTCTGTGAGTTCAAGCCCAGCCTGGTCTACAGAGTTCCAGGACAGCACAGCTACACAGGGAAACACTATTTCAAAAAACAAAAGAAACCCCTCAAGATCCCCTCCCCCCACCCCACTCTATGATCAATTTCCTTCCTCCCACAAGGTTCCACTTCTGGAAGGGGATGAGGGTTCAAACATATAGCCTATGGGGGATGTTTCACTTTTAAACCACAATAGCTGGTACGTGTGAGCAAGCCCAACAAAGCCCTGGGATTCAAGATGGGTCACGTAGCCATGTGTGCCTTTCCTAGAGGTTACCCTTCCTCCTGAGTGCTAGGATTAAAGGCCTGCTCTGCCACCGCCACCCGGCATTAATTAACTTTTCAACTGCCTGATAGGTTATACATTGTGAATAAAGGAGGCCTTGGTGTCGCTAGACCTAGCAGCACACAGAGGAGTTGCCCTTCAACCAGAGTCGTTAGCAGTTGCCGGGACAGGTCACAGGATCTAGATTTCTGCTTGTCTGGAAAACGGGCCAATTTCCATAGTCCATGGCTTCATTTCCACACGGCCACAGTCCACTGGAGGAGAGAGTAGTTTACCTCCTTTGACAGCTGCCAGAAGGGGCTGGGATCTGGGTGTTCAAAGCTGCATCCAGTAGGCAGCAATAAGTGACAGCTGCTAACACTACTTCTTGTCTAACAGCTGGACTCCCACCCAGGGGCCGGGCAGTGGTGATGCTCTCCAGCTGGGACTAAGTTGGGTCATTCCATAAATCTCTTTAGCACTCACAGACAGCCCTTATCAAGTGCATTTACTATTCTAAACACACATATGATCCTAGGTGAACCTCCTGAGTGCCCTGAGTTGGAGTTTGGCCATGTGACCCCCCTGAGTTGGAGTTTGGCCATGTGACCCCCGAGTTGGAGTACCGCCATGTGACCCTCCTGAATGCCCTGAGTTTGATCATGACCACTGTGCCATTTGAATATGGGAAAACTGAGACATAGCCTCCCAACTGCAAAGCCTTTGACAAAATCAAAATTCAAAACCATGCCCTGATCACTGCTGAAAACGGCAGGATTCCCCAACTGCAGCTCTCCCTGCACTGCTTACCCGCTCCCCAACTCTTCTGGGGCAGGAGGCCTCTGCACCCCTTGCCACCTAGGCCAGCACACTTACGGTCAAGGCCATTGATGTAGCGCATGGTGACTTCGCAGTGGCCCCACACGGCACTCACCACCGGGTACAGTTTCTTGCCCTTGAGGCCACGGAAGGCCACGCCCAGGTACTGGCCGTCCACAATGAAGCTGAGCGTGCCCTCGTCCATGTCCAGCACGACCAATAAGGAATCTGGCAGAGCGAAGGCCTCATCCGGCCCCAAGAAAGCAGGGTATGCCACCCCAGGTCGGTTCTTGCCATCGTGGTAGAGGCGGCTGCGGCCCAAGTCCCAGCCCCACGACTCGGAGTCGCTGCCCACCAGTGCGGTGTAACCCACTGAGTGCAAAGGGGCACGGGACGTGGCCACGCCCACCACAGCATGGGTACCCCGCTGCCTAGCTGGCCAGTGGATCTGCCATGCGTGCAGGCCCCGGGCATGGCCCACCTTGCCGCGGATGCCATCCGTGCTTTGGGCCACTGGGTGGCGGTGGAAGGTGAGGCGGTCATCATCCTTGACGAAGACATTAAGCGAGCGGTCCTCGGGGTTCCAGGCATGTCTTAGCTGCACAGCCAGCCCTGCCGCAGGCATGTCCAGCAGCTGGTCTAGCCGCGCTGGCCGCCCGGGCTCTGAGCCTCGAAGCTCCCGCTTGGCAGGCCGAAGAGCTGGCTCTCTCACTTCCACAGACTTGAGGCTCCCAGAGAGCTTCTGGCCCATGGCTCACTATGGGGAGGGGACCACTTCGGGCTACTGCTACCTCGTGGGAGCCTCCACTCCCCACAGCCAGGGATGGACCCTGGGGCTGGGAACCAGGCTTCCTGATGGTTGATCTCTACAGCCTCTGCTGGGCTGTGGCAGGGGCCCAAGCTCCTGGAAGGAAGCAAAGGGCACAAGTTATGACAGAAGCATCAACAGTCAGCTACTTGTCCCTTCATTTATACCTTGGCCTTGGAAGGGCCCTTTGTAAGGCCCTACCACATAATTAATGCGCATAATAATTAATGGTATTTCAAATCTGGTACTTTCCAAGTATATGAGATATGGCAGACACTGTCCTCAATGATTAAGGTTTCCCCGTTCCTCTAAATCTTAAAGAAGTCAGTGATTAGCCAGTCTCACAGGTAATAAGTGACTGAGCCAAGAGTCAAACCAAGGAACTTTGCTCTCAGAGTTTGTTCTTGGCACCAGAGTAACAACTGGAAATCGCTGTCACAAGAGGAACTGAACCCCAAGAAACTGGAGTGCTGAGACATGGGGTCATACACACTTAGCATGTGGCTCATGGGTTTGCAGCTCCAGTTATCTGGAGCTTAAAAAAAACAAAAACAAAAAACAGCTTAAAATGGAACCAGGTTTGGGAAGCAAGACACAGAGCAAGTGGTCGGCGGGGTCACCCAGGGCCAACTATTTGAAGATGGTGGTGTATTGTCGCCATGAGAAAATGGCAAAGAAGGAGGAAAAGAGAGCTGATCCATCCAAACTGTGGAGCCAGACATCACTGACACACATCCCTCTGTATCTCAGGCCTCTCTTGGACTCTACTTTCCTCCTCTGTAAGATGGGATAAAACACCTCCCATTCGGGCAGTATGATGAGAATCTGAAAGACGATATGCTAAAAGCTCAGACCTGGGACTCTTGGCTTTGTTCTCCAGGCATCCCACAAGGAATTATTTCTCTTGGACACACCAGTGTTTTCCCTGGGCATAGAAACATCATTGCTAACATTTATCCCAGTTAGTATCCCTTGCTGCAAAGACGGCAGTTTTCCAGGAGGTGGAGGAACTGGACACAGTAGGGTCATTCGGGCCCCAGGGACCTTGGGGTGCTTAGATGGTCCTAAGTATGCGAAGAGGAAGGCTGAGCTTTGCCCCATCTGACTCTCGCGGCTGGCAGAGGACAGGTGTGTGCCTTCTTCTTCCTTAGCCTGGGGGCATCCTGGCTCAGGACTTCTCTAGGATAAATGAGAAGATAGGATACTGCCATGTTCTGTCTTACCTACCCATGACTTCCTATTGGTGATAGACAGTTCATCTTCACTGTCAATTTAAGATGCACCTATGAGATCAGTAAAGCTCACCTCCAAGTATATCTGCCAGGATATTTCTAGAAAGCACTAACCAAGGGTGGAAGGCTCACCCTAAATGTGGGCAGTACCATTCCATAGGCTGGCAATCCAGATAGAATACAAGGGGGAAAAGGGAAAGCTGCCAACTGTAGGTACGTTCTCTCCCCCACCTTCCTGGCCACCATCACCATGATGGGAGTTGCTGTGCTGGGCCATGCCCTCTTTGCCATGACAACCAGAGAAACCTCTGCAATTGCAAGGAAAAGAAATCCTTTCTTCTTTAGGGCATTCTATCAGCGTTTGTCACAGCACAGAAAGCTGCCAATTGCAGAAAACTGATGCTGAGGTGTGTCTGGCGCTGTGACTGTATCTGATCACGTGGTATAGAAGCTCATGGAACTAATTTGCAGGAAGAATTCAGCAACGTCTGGAGAAACCAGCCAGAAAAATCCTAGAATTCTGTAAGTACAGCTGTATGGGTGATTCTGCGACCTTAGGAGACCAGGCTGCCAAAAGGAATGCCAACAAACAGCAAAGACATCTATCTCATCCAGTTCCAGGCAGAAACAATGTCTCATGGGAACTGAACCGAGGCCATTTGTGTTACTCTCTGGCACAGAAGCTGTGCACATTTTGTCCATGTCCTGAGACTTTACAGAGGCTGAATTTAAAGGTGAAGAATGAATTAATTTGGGGAGGGATTCTCAGGGCAGCCCAGTGTTCAGGCTATGGTTAAGTATGGCTCTTTGGCCAGATTCACAGTGAGGTCTGGGAGCGAATACCCAGCAGAAAGAGTCAGACACTTAAGAAGCTTGCCCCTCAGTCCTGCCACCCAGCTTTCTCCACCACCGTGAACTGTGCCAAGTGGTAACAAACCCTTTCCTTAAGATGCATTCGTCAGGGTTGCCAGAGCAATGTGAAAAATAACAGATACAGAAGCCATAACAGTGAGGCCTCTAAAGAGATTGGAGCAGTGGTCCTCAACCTTCCTAATGCCGTGACCCTCTAAAACAGTTCCTCATGGTGTGGGGACCCCAACCATAAAATTATTTTCATTGCTACTTCATAACTATAATTTTGCTACCATTATGAATGGTAAAGCAAATAGCTGATATGCAGGCTATCTGACATATGACCCCTGTGAAAAGGCTGTTCAATCCCCCAAGGGATCACAACCCACAGATTGAGAAACACTAGGTTAGTGCCATTATAGAGAGACATCAGGACAACTAGAAAGATGCCTTGAGAGCATCTCAGGAATTGGCTCCAGAGTGTGAAGGTTTTCATTTATTTGAAAGACTCTGTCCCAAGAAGCCAACTCCAGGACACCCTGCCTACGCCAGGTACCTAGGAAATATTCTCTGTTTTCAATCATCAAGGCACTCACAGGCCACATCAGCTATAGTCCAAGATGCTCTGGCTATCACTTGAGGAGGCAGGAAATCTAGCATTACCCACCATGCTGGTTTTACAGTCATGCAGGATGCAAGAACTATTGGATTACAGAGGCTTACGCCTAAAGTACAAAGGAAGGCCTAGGTGGCTAGGCAGTCTGTGACAGGCATGGAATCCCTTCCTGCAGGCAAGGGATTCCCGGGAGGGTGATGCATGAAGCCAAACAGTAATGGTGAAGCCAAAGATGCAGGAAGCTGGGATGTATGCTGAAGAAGGCAGCAGGCAATGAGCAGAGACGACCAACAGAGAGGCCAGGGGAGCTGCATGGGACAATGTCATAGGCCCAAGGGTGCTGGGGCCTTCCAAAGTGGACATCACGACACCTTGTACCTCATGTTTTCCCTAAGAGGTTTCAGTCTTGCTTTAGTTCCGTCCTTTCCATTCCCCGATGCTGTCTATTGAAATGGGAATGTTTAGTTTGTGCCATCATATCTTGGAAGCATGTGACTTGTTTTTGATTTTGCAGGGACCCACAGCTGAACATGTGCATGGAGGTTCGGAGGATAATTTGGACCTGAACAATGTTGCAACTGTTGAGATTCTGGGGAGACATGAGAGAGACTAAAAGCATATTAAGACACTGTGAGACAGAATTGAGCCTTTTGGGAGCCAGAGGTGAAATGTTGTAGCCTGCATATTAATTGATAAGAGGTGAGCTTGTGATAGGTACTTCTTTTTCTTGAGTGTATGTACGCACACCTGTGTGTGTGTAGGTCCGGGTGCATGTGTATATGCAGGTGCATGTGCACATATGTGTAAGTAACCCACGGGCCAACCTTAAATGTATTCTTCAGGTGCCATCTGCCTTATTTTTTAAATAAGGGTCTTCCATTGGCCTCGAAGTCACGGAATAGGCTAAGCTGGCTGACCAGCAAATCCCAAGGATCCATTACCTTTTCCACTTCCAGGGCTTGGATTCAAAGTACAAACCACCATGCCTGGCTTTTTTACATAGCTTCTGGGGATCAAGCTCAGGTCCTTGTGTTTGTACAGCAAACACTTTACCGCCTGAGCCATCTCCCTGGCCCTATGATAACCGCAAGTGATACCTTCACTGGACAGAGAAGTGCTTGTGAGGACAGGCAGGGACACCTCTGGTACTACTGCAGGCATTCCCTGTGTGCTCCTGGCCTCCGCCATTGGATCCTCCCTCCTCCTGCACAAACCCTCTGCTACTATGAACTGAAACTCAGGGACTGTGAGCCAAAACAAATCCTTCTCCTGTCAGGCTGTTGTCTCAGGTGCTTCTCACTGGCAGGGAAGTCTACTCCTCCTCCCTGACAGAAGCACACCCCAACCAGAGTGAAGAAGGGAAGGAAGGACCCCCCGCTGCCACTCAGCATGGACACATGTGTTTTTAACTGTCCAATTTTAGTCTCCTCTCCCATGTTCTTCCCTTTCTGTTGTTAGGCCTCTGCTTCAGCTGGCATCAACTCTATTTGGAAAAGTTCTGGGTGATGTTTGATCTGAGAGAATACTCAATCACAAAAATCCCCAACACTTGATAGTTGAAAGGCGGCAGAATAAAATTACTCATGTTCTGATCTGAAATCACCCAAAATCAAGGAGAAAGAAATAGAAATGCAAAGGTCCTCTTCAGCAAAACTGGACCCGTTTGTAACCCAAACCACAGCTTAGGAGGGAAGGCTGCCAAACACAATCAGAGGCAGCCCAGAGCAGCCAAGATTAAAGCCAGTCTAAAACACCTGAGAAGGCACCTTGCGGGTCAGGGCTGTGGGAAAGCCTGTAGAGCAGCTGGGATTCCTGAAGGAAGACTCCAATGGTCTAACCAAGGGCACTGGGCATAGGATGTGGAGGCTGGTGTCAGGAACTACCTTTGGCCTCTCAGGGAATGGGAAGGATGGGTAACAGAGGAAACCACAACCTGTCTTCTTCCTTACAGGCAACAGAGCAAAGGCCAGGCAGGAGGAGAGAAGCCCACAGCTTCAGTTCTCTGCTGACTCAGAAAAAGAAAACCTACCAAAAAGAAATCACCACCACAGTCACAGAGCAATCCTGCGCTCTTTGTGTAATTTCCAGCACTTCTGCAAATATGTCTGCAAAATCCTGAGCTAAGACAGCCCCTAGAGCAGAGAGAACCATACCTGGATGGAACGAAGGCACAATTGGAGAACAGCTCAGTCCACAGGGTGCTTGTCTCCAAGTCTGAAGACCCGAGTTGGGTCCCAAGACCCACATGGTAGATGGAAAGAACCAATTCCCAAGTTGCTCTCTGACCGCTTATGCACGCTGGGGCACACTCACACACCACAAACACAAAATCAGTAAATTTCATTTAAAAATTTCAAGATACTCCCGGAGAAACAAAGGAGAAAAAGACCAAGAAAAGGCAACTCGAGAAACGCTGTCATTTAAAGCAGCTGCGGTAAAGCATCTAGAAACTGTGATAGAATCGGTAAACAATCTTTGCAGTTACTCATTTTAGAAGGCAGGCAGTCTAAACAAAAGATTAAATTCATTCTACATAGTTATTCTAAAGATAACTTCCCCAACTAACAATAAAGCACAAACCTTCTAAACTGTCAGAAGGAAGGCGGCACAAAGTAAAACAGACCATACCCCCGAGGGCTTTGTTTTAAGAAGCTATTGAAGCAAGAAGACATCAAGACAGAAGATGTGATAGTAAACCCTAGACCGAAGTAGTAGCCCTGTCAACACACAGCCATAACAAACCGCTCAAAGGCAAAGACTAAAGCTAGGAAGAAGACAAAACCCCCTGCCACAGACAACACATGAGAGCCATCCCAAAGAAAAGTGAGTCAGAGCCAAAAACAATGGAAGGACAGACCGACAGCTGTATATAAGTTCATACCTAGAACTGCCTAAGAGGCAAGCAAAGTGGATTTCAAAGCAGAAGTTTCAAATGAAGCAAAGGATACTATTTTGTAGTAATAAAGGAATATGATTCACAGCTGAAGATCAGCCACATCTGATGGAGCCCATCATTCACAGCAAAAGCGAGAGGTGATTTTAATTCCCATCTTCTAGCTCATGAGGGATCAGCTGACCAAATGAAATAGAGACCACGAAATGGCAAAGCCTACATGATTAGTACACAAAATCTAACTGATGTGTGGATTGTGTTCTGTGCCTCAAGTGCAAAGAAAGCATGTTCTTTCCGGTGTCCATGGAGCCATTAGAACTTTTCCTGCTTGGCACCTTATAACTGCCTATAGCTCCAGTTAGGGGATCTGACACCTTCACAAAACATACATACAGACAAAACATGAACGCACATGAAATAAATAAATAATTAAGAAAGCTTCTCCTAGCTTCTCTAAAGGAAAAGATACGGTCAACAAGATAAAACAGCAGCCTACAGAATGGGAAAAGATCTTCACCAACCCAAATCAGGCAGAGGTCTGATCTCCAAAACATACAAAGGACTCAAGAAGTTGGTCATCAAAATAACAAATAATCCAATAAAAAAATGGAGTACAGACCTAAACAGAGAATTCTCAAC
>LOJH01022116.1:7364-20020 GCA_001685095.1 Ellobius talpinus
TCTCTGTAGCTTTGGAGCCTGTCCTGAAACTAGCTCTTGTAGACCAGGCTGGGCCTCAAACTGACAGAGATCCTCCTGCCTCTGCTTTCAGTGCTGGAATTAAAGGCATGCGCCACCTCCGCCCAGCATGTTTCACTTTTTAACTCCAGGTACAAGATCTCTCCAGTCTCTTGTACAAAACAGTATGAAAACAGAGACAAAGCAGTAATTCAAAAAACCAAGGAGGGAGGGAGTCTCCTCAACTAACCTCTCTGTAGCAAACTGCCAGGCAGGCAGAGCAGGCTTTGGCAGGAGGCGTCAGGATTGTAAGGGATGGAGGTGGGGGGCACTGGTAGAGCATTTGCTTATCATGAGGTTTTTGGTTCATCCCATAGTCCCACAAAAAGTGAAACAACAAAAAACTAGAATTATAGATCATGATAGCAGTATTACTGGGTGGCTAAAAATTAGTGAAGATTTAATACATGTAACATGAAAAGTATGGATCAAAATAAATAAAAGGACATCAAAACTCTCATGAATAGACAAAGAAGTTTCCCAGACACAGTAACTGAAAGAAGGACTGAGAGGTTTTCTGTTTGTTTGTTTTATTTGGTCACTTAACTTTTTGGAGTTTCATCTACTAGGTTGACAATTTCTACTTTCTTCTTATTGATTACAGAAATGCTGTTTAATGTATTTATTTATGTATCATCTCATTTCTGAAAGAAATGCATACAAACAACTCACAAGAAAGTATTTAACAAAAGATTAACGTGCACAATGTAGATGTAACAGAATACACGGAAGCGAAGGCATCAGAGAAACAGTACAATTGGGCTATTAAGCAGCAGTCACAGGGAAGCTTTCTAAAAATGTTTAATGTATTTCAGGCTTTAATATCTTCAGTAATTTTGTTAGAGATGAATGCAAGGGCATTAGTGTCAATCATCTTTGTAAAAATATAAAGAATGCCCCTTTATAATGTCTCATTATATTGAAAATAAGGGATATTCCCGAGTTGATTTGGTATAGAATTTCATTGGATTAGTTTCACTAAGGTATTCAAGGGGTGGCTCATTTTTCCATAGCTTCCATTCTTAAGAAACTTGTGAAGACAACTCCGACATGCAGCAAGCTATCCCGCACCAAGTATTTCCTTCAAGTTAGTGTTGTACATGGTTCTTCCTAAGGTTTCCTAAAAGGGTTAACATGCAAACATGCCTCCATTTGTCTGATTCTTTCATTAGATGAAGGTTGTCTCCTACTCACCTCAGGCATTCTCAAGGAGCCAATCATTTCAAAGAAGACTGCTCTGAAGGACTGGTTTTATTAATAATGAACCTGAGCTTTGTACTTCAATAATACTTTTCATCTATGAGTTCTGAAGTGCTTTGCAATTTAAATGAATCAAGTTCCATCATACCCTTTGAGCTGCAGAATACTTGTTTTTTGAAATAGAAAATCTAAGAAAGAGTGATTCAGAGTTAAAGTTTTAAAAATAAAGTACTCCCTTTCTGCTGGGGGTGCCCCTATGCTATTCCTCTGCTTTGCTCTCTTTTCCCATTCCTTCCATGGCAGGTTTGTTTCCCTAACAACATGCCTTCTTAGAGCCCTACCCAAACTTGACATAAGTCTTTTCCTGTGATTTTGAGTTCATTATTTAGTCAGTCAGAAAGTGGGATTAAGCGTGTGCCTACTATTGTTATCACTTTGCTTATGCGGACTAAGTTTGCTTTTTCATGGCCTCTATCCTCTGCCCACAGCACTGTGGCTAGGGCATTATGTGCCCTGTCTTTGTTCCTATCCCCATTATCTTCTGTTTGAGAAATTTGGATACGATGTATTGAAGAGGCTGCCTAGGAACACCCAACTCTCTTTGGTCCTAAATCCTTAATGTGTGGTAGAATGTTCAGTAACTAATTCACAGCAAAATAGGGATCAGGATTCAATAGGTTCTTGAGAAAGTAACTCAATCTACCTTTGACTACATGGAGAAGAATTTCTCTCAGTTCAGAGAGAGACAAGCTATAGCAAATCAAATCAGGTGAGGATTTGTAATAATTTACATGTCAATTTAAAGTATTTTTAGGTGAGATTAACATTTAACTCAATAGAGTTGGGTAAAGCAGGTTGCCACCCATAATTGCTAATACCTCAGACATTGCTGTTGCTCTGAGTAGATCAAAAGGTTGATCTCCCCTAAAAAAGAGGAAAAGAATTCAGCAGAAACCTCTCTAGAGTGTGGTACCAGCTACTCCCTGAAATTTTAGCCTGCTGGTCTACCCTCAAACTTTATGTTTGCCAATATCCCTAATTTAGTTCTCAAAATATCAATCTCTCTCTCTCTCTCTCTCTCTCTCTCTCTNTCACACACACACACACACACACACACACAGAGACTCACAGACTATTCTCTTCTGTTTCTCTGGAGGACCTTGAGTCTTTCAGGTTTATTTGGGAAATAGTTTAACTGCCAAACAGCCATGCTCACTCATATATGCAAGGTTTATACCTGATTTCTTACTCCAATGTGGAGTTGAGTAGCTACAACAGAGTCTCTTAATGATACAAAAAGCTAACAACATATACTACATATTCCTGTACAGGAGACTTTGACAACTACTATGATAGCATACTCCCTGTCTTTTCCACTGAGAAAAGATCAGGTGACTGGTAGCCTCCCTTATCACCTGAGCTGCTGGCTTTCAATTATGACTTAGTTCTCTGGTATGTTATTCTCTAAACAGCCATTCAGATTACAGATGAATCCACTCCACCCTTGCAGACAAAACTTTAAATCAAGAACTTCTTAGCACCTCAGTGATTGTTTTGTTTCGTTGAGACAGGGTTTCTCTGTAGCTATGGAGCCCGTCCTGGAACTAGCTCTTGTAGACCAGGCTGGCCTCGAACCCACAAAGTTCCACCCGCCTCTGCCTCCTGAGTGCTGGGATTAAAGGCATGTGCCACTACCGCCAGGACGCACCTCAGTTATTTTTGTGTAAATTTGTATTCATATATGGAATTCCACCAAGTTATTAAAAAAATAAATGATTAAAATCAAAGCAGCTGGGCTTAGTGGTTAAGCCCATGTAAAGTGCCTGTCTTCCTATTAAGTTGCTTGAACATACTATCTTATTGCATTAAGACAATGGCTCCATAATTATCCCGTTTTTCATATGTGGAAACAGAGCCTGAGAGGTTTTATCACCACTAAAGGGAAGACCTCAGAGCACCAAATTCCTGAACCCATGCCAACATACTAAACCCTTCTCCACACGAATGAAGCTGTCATGTAGGAGCTGAAGATCCACCTTAGACCACATTAGAATATTTTTGTGGCAGTAAAGTTGTAATTTTAGCAGGATCAGCAGAAGAACGTATTTTGAAGAGTTAGGATGCCTGCTTATTCCCATTAATATTTTACTGAATGAGCTAACCTATTAGCTTTCATCCTCAGAGAAAATTAGAGTAAAAGCATTTTTTCAAAGAAATCAAAACCACATCTGCTTTGATGCAGTTTTTAGGATCCCCTTTTTATTATGCAGTATTATGTGTGCCCTGTACGCTGAAAGGAATACCTCTCAGTGTCTCTTAGGTATAGCTTATGATCACAGATACTTCATGGATGAAAAAGAGAGAGCACAATAAAAATTATCACAAGCCTCATTTCTTTTCCTTCTGCTTTATGCCACCACAATGCTACCCACAAAGCACAAGAAGAATTATTTACTTTTTGGTTCAGCTAGTTCCAATCTGTATTCGTTTGATTTCAGCATGCCAGAAAAATCTTCTGGTCAACTGTGTTATCAGACATAGAAAAAAAAGCATTTTCTCCACACGGTGAGGCTGCTAATGGTCCTGAAATATCTGGGGATGCTCTTACAGTAATAGAGAATTACCCGATCACATAAAAGCACTTATGATGATACATGCATAGATTACAAAACAGGACAGCTTCTTTCTGATAGTCTTTCACCTGCCATTGCTATTATGGAAGGAGAAGGGTTTATGGGAAGATGTAAAGGGCAGATGTTGGGGATAGAATGAAGTTTCCTTAAAGCCTGCATAATGCTTCTCTAGAACCAATTCCTATTTATTTTCAGGACTGTGTCTTTAAAAGCCAGCTGCAGTAACAGGTTGATTTCACAGATCCGTATCAGAAATGGCCATGCTATAACTATATTCTGCCGAGTGCTCTAGAGACTCTCTTAATGTAGATTACCTTAATCCAAGAGGAAGGGAAGACCTAAATCAAGGAAATTCTGTCATACATTGTACAAATGAGGAATCAAGGAACAGTAATGGAATAATGTTTAATATCGACATGCTTAACAAATGAAGGCAATGGGTTGTGAATGAATCTTACACATTTTCCAAGCTTGTATTCATTTTACTAATCATAATACCCCATGAGGGACAGAGGTACAAGCTTGGTTTCCTAGAAAGTTAAGACCAATGTCTATCCTTGATGCCTGATGATGCTCATCTGTTGTCCATGCTTTGAAGGCTTAACTGAGTCAAAAAAAAGGCCTCTGTGGATCTCCATTCCCAAAATAGTCCCCAAACCCCAAAAGGATGCTGCATTATAGAGCATCCAGAGCTTATCCTATAGCGTTTTTAGTGTGGTAAAAATTTATAACTCAGATAAATAAACTGTTTTCTGCCTGAACAGTCTAAAGAAAGAACCCACAGAATCCAATTTTGTGCTGTAATTGTGAACAGCTACAAAGGAAATTGAAGAAAAAAAATCATGGACTTACAGTCAGAAAAATTCATAATCCTAATTGCTTTACTTGTTGTGTATTTCTGGCAACTCTATAGTTCCTGAGCTTTCATATTGTAAAATGAAAATGCAAATAACAATAATACTAGTCCACAAGATAGTTAATGAGATGTGATAGTAAAATTCAATAGCTATAAAGGGTAATACAAATGTTAGTTATTGCTATTGTAATTTCCATGTTACTTTTATTATGTTAATATCACATTCCTCATATGGCTAGGTATGGAAGTGTCTAAGACACCATAGAAAGTTAGAGTTGACAGAGCAAATATTGCTAGGTAGGAATATAAAATTACAACTTAATTCACTAAGAAGTTAATACTATTAATTGTTGTCCCATAAAATGGATTTATGTGGTAAATATAACATTTCTCCAAGAAAATTTTAGTACCAACTTTCTGAGTGTGATACAGTGCCATGAACGTCCAATGGAGAAAGTTTTTATTTATAGAATAGGCTTTAATCACAGAAAAATATAAACAACAATTTTACAGCTGAGTTTTATGCCCCTTTCAAAGTAGGAAAACATATTTTATAAACTTATAACTATTTTAAACTTATTATATTTTATAAAATTACATTTTATAAACATGGAGATAATTTGGCAGTATCTTACCCAGTTTGAACCCTGTGAACTAAAGTAACAATTGGATTGGTAAGATATGCCCATTGGTGCAAGGGTGGCACAAATGTTAACAGAGTGACCTACTGCTTTATGTGAGGCTTTAAGGCCCTTTCTTAAAATGAAACACATACTTGGCACCTAGGTAGGAGTCAAGATCCTGTGGATAAGTCATGGGTCTTAGAAGACAGTCTATTGCTATTACTCTGTTAAAAGGATATAGTATTAAACTGACCCCTAATGACTGATTGCTCTATCCAAAGACTAGTTGATCTCTCAACACTCATCAGATAAGCATTTTTTAGCTGTAGAAGGTTATCCACATACCCTAAATGAATCACCATGTAGGAAGTGTAAAGTTTTCAGACATAAATGGAACATCGACATCATCTCTGGACTCACTGAGAAAGAGGGGACAAAAAGATTTTTAAGAGCTGTAGGGATTTGTTGTTGAAACACCTGGGAAGAAGGACCTGTAGTTGAAAAATTGCCTTGATTAGAGATCAGATTGGCCTGCAGGCATGTCTGTGGGTTATTTATTTTCCTAATTGCTAATTGATGTATGTGGGTCCAGCCTACTGTTGGTGGTGGCCATCCTTGGACTCATAAACCTGGGCTATATAAGAAAGCTATCTGAGCAAGCCAGAGAGAGCAAATCAGTAAGCAGTTTTTCTCCATGGTCTGTGTGCCTTTGCTTCCTTCAGTGATAGACTGTGGCCTGAAACTGTAAGCCAAATAAGCTTTTTCCTCCACAAATTGCTTTTTGGTAATTGTCTTTAACACAGTAACAGAAATCAAACTAGAATTCCCTCACGCTACAGTTGTTCACTCACTCAGACGTTCAAATACTCCCAAGTCAGAACATACTCCCTGCTCACAGCTAAATTCAAGTCTAAAGATGTCTATTGTCTCCTTTAATCATTCTGAGAGTTTTTATTCACACAATCATATGAAATCCAGGTATTATCAAAAGAGCCTTCTTTATGTAGCCATCGCTACTGTAATTGTGAAGACAAATTCTCAGGAAATGAATTCTGCATTGGTTTCTGAGACAGACCTCTCACATGCTGGCAACGAGGTACTTCATGTCTGTCATATCAGATCGGGTACATCATCTCAAATATCTTCACTTTGCCAACATACACAGATTTCTTGTAGCCTAAAACAGTATCTTCACTTGAACCCCTCCATGGCCTTTTCAAGAACTGCTCATAGTCTCTCTTTTTGACAGGTTTGACTTGTGGCACTGTGTTGCAGTATTTATCCAAAATAACTTTGATGACAAGTACAGGGACTATACATCAGTGCTTATTCTTGTTCATCGTCCTCTTATGCATTTTAAAGACTTAATCATCTCAGTGCCTCAAACATTTGCCACAGTTCAGTCACTCCTTATGGTTTATATTACATTTCATAGAACAAAACATGACTTCATTTAGTCCACATCTAACCTTTAAGTAATATAATAGCAATCTGTGGATGACAGATTCAGGTTTCAATGCTGCTAAGCAACTTACCTAATACTTACTTTCAAACTTCTGTCATTATACTCTCTTTCCAACTATTCTTACATATTAAGTATCATGTATACACTGATGATGAACACATTATTAATTCTAGTCCTTACATCCACAGTGAAGATAAACTTATGCAGTGCACTTTGTTTTTTCTAAGCTGTTACAACAGTTTGATTTAACTTATTATTTTCTCAAATTGCAAATTTCTTGAGAATAGACCCAATGCATTTTCCTGTGTCTAGCTTTTTAACATGGTTTAGTTTTCCAGGGTGCCCTAGAAAGTGTTATGAAGAAAGCAGCTAACATAAACACTTACTGTTTAACAGAGGGATTATCAATTATTTATGAAAGTTTCAGCAAGGTTGGTTTCTTCTGGGGACTAAGAAGAATAATCTGCTCTATAGTAGCTTTAGTTTCTTGAAATCTCTAGTAATATTCCCTTTCCTGACATACCATAACATCATTCTGATTCATGCTTTCACTATTGTGTTGTAGTTTCCCTGTATGCATCTCTGAGTCCACATTTCATTGTTTTACTTCTGGATAACTGAAAACCTCAAACCTTTGAGGCCTGGACCCCATCTGGCACTCGACATCTCTTGTAGCTGTCTTATATGCCTCTGAGATTGGCACAGCCAGATATCTAGGGGCAGGATCCAAACACGTAATGTTTCCTTCTTTTACATAAAGTACATTCCTCTATCTTCCAAAGACCAAATGCAAACTGATGGTTTCTCAACACCTGAGATCCCCTTATTCCTAACAGTATATTCCACTGCTCTCCCAAACAATAAAGATTTATGCTGTGATTGGGTAGGGTGCTTCCGTCAAAAAGAGAGATGATCCCAGATCTCTCCCTGGGTTCAGCTGTGTGGGAAGGAAAGGCCTTCTGGAGAGTCTTTCTCAAGTATTGGAGAGGTAACATCCCATGGACAAAAGATGTAGAGAATGAAATCACCCTACTGTCCACTAAACCTGAATTTCCTGAAGCTTGCAGAAACTGTGGGCATCTATTCAAGTATACTCATTTATTTCTGCTCCATCTTGTCCTGCCAGCACAGTTTTGCAGCTACCACTGATGGACTAATGACTGAGAACCCTCATTTCTTGGATAAGAGGTGCTGGCCAGAATAAAACATGAGCTGAGTAAGCAGCTGAGCCGGTTCAGGGAATGAAATGTGCCAAAGAGATGCTCGATTGGAATGATGGAATCCCCACTTAAGAGATGAGGGCAGTTCCGTAAACAGAAATGGAGGAAGAGTGGAATGGGGGATAGGAGCGGGGAAAGGTGAGGAGAGAGACTGGGAGGAGAGGAGGGAGGGGAAACTGTGGCCTAGATGTTAAATAAATAAATAAATAGATTTATTTTAAAAGATCAAAACGTGCGGGAGGAGGGCAGAAACCAAAACTTCTTTGTGAACACTGCTTCTATAATGCGTATACTCACATGTTAAAGCAATGTGCAATACAAATATGAAACTATGTTTAAAGGATATCTATTCATAGTTGATTAGGGATCATCCAAATAATATCATTTAGTTTAGCTGAATGGGTTTGAAATGGCTGTTTTCAAAGAAGATGCTATTCTGAGGAAGGGGTGGGGGACTTGGTTTTGGTGGAAAAGATTTCGACATAAAATTCTGTGACCACAGATAAATGTGCATGCTCTATCCTTCAATAGAGGTGCAATTCCAATTAATATGTTCCGTTTTACTCATTTAACACAGTTCGAAGTGTAATGTTAAGTTGGGAGTGGGACCCTAGCCCCTGGCCTGGGAGTTGCATTGGTCTGGACTCCAACTCCCAGCCTGCCAAGCTCTGAACCCTCCCGGGGAAGGGTCAGAACCACTCCCACAGGCTATTGAAGCTCCAGCCTGAAAAAGGAACATGTGGTTTTGGGTTTTGCCTGTGCTGTCCCTCTGTCTTCCCCTTGCCATGCTCCCGGGCACCCGAGAGTGCTACATTTATTGAACACGTGCATTTTTAATTCGCTCTAATCTGGTTTGGAGTTCTTTGCGCCAGCTGAAAGGCCAGTCTTAAGATTTTTCCTAACACTAAGTATTTTAAATTTTGTCTATATTTTATATGCATTTATTTCTACTTATCATCATCCTACTTACGGCTTAGTAGTATTCTACTGCATGGGTATACTACAAATTGTTTTTCTATTCCTACATGCATGGGTGTTCATGTTTGTCATTTTTACAATTACAAATAAACTTATACTAAACTGTCGAAAGGATTTCAACCATAGATCTCTTTGGAGGCTACAATTCAATTTAAAGTAGAGAATGCTATTGAACAAGTCCCGTTGGAAGCTAGGAAATAGCAAACAGTGTTGGAACCGTGCCTAGCAAACTTAACATCTGCACAATACAGAATCCGGCTTCCTCTACCCAGTGATGTGCATTAGGGGAGCAGATTCTCCAATCCCATTACTGTCAAAGAGAATATGAAAACAGCCCCACATCAATGCTAGGTAGACTTGCTAGAATTCAGGAGTCAGACATTTCCTGCAAATGCCCATTTTATCTCTGTATCTCACCTGTCATATTCGTGGACTAAATGTGACAGTAATCACAGTAAAAAAAATTTTTTTACTATGTTGTCTCAATTTTCAAGCTTCAGAGAGTAATTGACTAAGAATACCAGTTTGCAGAGCTCTTAAGCCCAGTGAGAAGAGCCTCTATCTGCCTATTACAGCTGACTCTACTACTGTGCCTGAGAAAAGGTTGTGGGATCTGACTTCTGCCAGATTTCCCAAATTTAAAGAACTCTCCTTGCAGTCCTATTCCTCCCATCTTTTTGTTCCTGTTGAAATAGTTTATTTCATTTACTTTAATTGCAAAGTCCTAGATATTAAGGTATAAAAATCATGTCTTATCAGTATTCTTATTATCGGTATAGCTAACTGGAATATCTATAGATAGATATTAATTGCAAAGTCCTAGATATTAAAGTATAAAAATCATGTCTTATCAGTATTCTTTAGGAAATAAAACCCATAGCAAAAGCTTACCTTCTGCTAGTTGTTGAGCAGTGGAATCCTTGGGAAACACAAATGATTAGAAAGAAGGAAGAAAGTATGAAAGCCTACCATTAGTGAGTTGGCCACAGGAACCAGCCTCAGAATGGAGGTGAACAGAGGGTGCTTCAGAGTCTCCTGAGGATACAGGGAAATGAGTTTATCTGCAAGTTCTTCTCTGCCTACTGACAAAGCTCATTAACCTTACTGCACTTCTGAATTGTTTTTACCTGGTCTGTTGCAAACAGCTGTCTCTCCAGCCTAAACAGAGAACTTGCAAAATGAGGCTTCTTAGTCAACACTGCATGGAGCTCATCAATTCATAACAGGGGAGCTGCAGCTACAAAGAGTTGTCTTGATGACTAAGAAAAAAAACACAATTTGCTACAAAGAATTGTAAAGGATCTGAGATTATTCTGAGCTTTCCAGTTTGCCTTCCTGCTTGCGTCAGTTTCCTGGATGTTGGAAAAGAAAGGACTCTATGACTGTCAGTGGTGATATGAACATAATACATTCATATATGAGCTGTTCCCTAAGCATTCCCACATGGTGACTTACAGGATCAGGTCATATTTGAGTACATAGTAGGTACATGTTAGGAGGTGGAATATTTGGGAACTGAAAATCTCCTCAATAGGAAGTAAGCCTACCTGACCTTTGCTTTGAAGCAAAGCATTTTCTTTAATCTACAGGACATTAAACTTGTTGGTTAATTTTTTGTCAAATTGACACAGGATAGTACCTGGGAAGCCAGAACCTCAATTGAGAAAATGCCTCCAACAGATTAACTTACAGGAAAGTCTTCGTAAGTATTTTCTTGATTAATGATTGATGTGGGTGGTGACCATCCTGGAAAGTTGGTCCTGGGTTTTATAAGAAAGCAGGCTGAGCAAGCCATTGAAAGCAAACCTGTAAGCAGCATTTCTCTGGGGCACTGCATGATTTTCTGCAACCAGGTTATTATTTTGAGTCCCTGCCCTCAGTTCCCTTGGTGATGAACTGTAATATGTAAGATGAAATAAGCCCTTGCCTACCCATGTTGCCTTTGGTCAATGGTTTTTGTCACAATCACAGAAAACAAACTAGGATACTAAACAAACTTGTCACTTGCTTTAGAAGGAGGTGCAATCACCATCCCTGAGCCAACAATTGTCAGAGTCTGAACAGAACATTTGTGGAGACACAAAAAATCTGTGGCGAGTAATCTTCTGTTTCTCCAGCAAGAAAGCAAGAACCTAGGTACCCCAACTGGTTTATGAAGCGAGTCTGTGACACCTTCGTATATTCAGAGAGTTACCCTTTGCAAATGTCACTGGAATGGACTGATACACACATATGTTACACCCACTTTCCTGTTGCCTTTCCAAAAGTAATTGAAGGTTAGCTCATGCATATTCTACAGTTTTAATATCAAGTACAACTCTGAGACTATCTTTCTTAGTTAGTAAGTTAGTATTTTTCCCTGAGTCTAATTTTTCTATTAGTGTATTTAGGTAATCAAAGCTATAGAAATTCTGAGATAAATACCACCTTCATTCTATAACTCAAGACGGTGCCATCTGCATTTAAAAAGGGCTGCTTATGCATATGTTATACAGGAAAGGTTGAGGAGAGAAAATAAACTGCAGAAAAGAACATAAATATCTATAATTTTATTTGAAAGTAAGGATTTGCAAGTTTGCTCATTCCATTTCCTAGATTAGGAAAACGAAGCTTTGGAGAATTAAGAAGCTTAAAGGAAGAAACCATGATTATAGTCTTATGTTTAAATTATATCCACTTTTATTTTCTCTGCTTACAGCTGCCCTCTTAAAAAGATTTAACAAATAAATAAGAGGAAATGGTATTTTAAAATAAAGTGTATGCCCTCTCTCCTTTAATGGTTCAGAATAGACCTTGATTATTTGAATGAGGTTGGGGTGGATAAGTGACTATTGGTTTTAGAATTATACAAAATAATCTTTGAATCCTTTCTTCCTGAATTCTGTATTGGATTCAGGTTCTGATTATTCTAAATGGTTCACTGGAGTAATTCAATATGAAAAGCTCTGTGCCCTAGTGTGATTCGCATCAGTGTGTCTTCCTGCTAAAGTCTGCTGTACATTTCCAGCTCCATGTGGTAATCTTTTCCCATAACAGACACATACTTCACTGAGTGGAACTCAACTATAAACGTTTTATTGGCTGAACACAGCACAGCCAGTGAGACACACAGTGTTCAGACTTTTAAGACTACTGAAGTTTGAAGGTAAAAAAAGTTAGGCATCTTTTTACCTTAAAATCTTAAAATGATGAAAAATCTCTTTTAAAATCTGAAACTGTGGTTTAAATCAATAAGTTTCTTCCAAAGAAAATTTACTCTTTCCAATGGGGATTTTAATTTAATTTCCAATGGCATGCCCTAGGGTTTGATCTCTATCACCATATAAAATGTGGGTGTTGTGTGCCTGAAACCCCTCCATTTATGATGTGTAAATAGGAGGGTCTAATAGTCATGGTTATATTCAGCTACATATTTTAAGTTCAGTCTAAGCTACATGAGACCTAGTCATAAAAAATAACAACAAAAACGTACTTCTTTAATAATCGAGACTGCAATTTAAAGGAAGTATCAAAAATAAGGGGTTGGATTTATATAGTACTGTTCAGAAAGCCTGAACCACCGGTCCCTCTAAGTTCATAGCTCTAAGTGCCCACATTAAAAAAAAAACAGAGAAAGCCCACATT
>LOJH01022117.1:3463-20020 GCA_001685095.1 Ellobius talpinus
TTGGAAGAGCAGGCAATGCTCTTAACCACTGAGCCATCTCTCCAGCCCCAGCCCACAGTATTCTTAGCCAGTGTTTTAGCTGTTTCATTGTTAGTTAAAGAAAACAAATGATCAATATTGCCCCTCTGCACCCACACCCTCTCAGCCCTTGTCTTCTCTACATGGGTGGCTTCTACACCTGGCGGCATGTTCTCCTTGGTAAGTAAGTGTGTCACTTCTATTGTGGTTTTGAGGTGACGTAGGAAAGGTGACAGTAGCCTGATCTACAGAGACATAGGTGGCTTTAGAGCCCCTCTGCTTTGCCCAACTGTTGGGGGTTCAGGCTATAGCTTTTCTCATGCCATCCCCAAGATGGACACACAAGCTAGGCTTCTTTGGGAGGCAGGTCCGCTGCCTGCCCCATCACTGTTTCCCAATTGACCTCCCGGCACATCCCCTCAGCCCCATTAACCCTCCTTTTCCCCAACCTGGTACTCTCCCAAGAGAGGTGATGAATGAATGAATGAATGAATGGCTTGACATTATCACCTTCACACACAGTGGGTAGAAGTTTGTCCCATGCTTGGTGTTATTTGGATCGTGTCCTCTGACTGGCCAAAGTCACCATGCGGACGGTAAGTAGTGTGTTCACTCTAGCCTGAGAACAGCCCTGGGTCTACCTATAGATAGAGGTAGATTATCTTTTTTTTATCTTCTTTCTCCTTCCTTACTGTTTTTATTAAGACAAAGCCTTGCTCTGTAGTGCAGGCGGCAATCCTCCTGTCTCAGATTCTTATGTCACAAGGTGCCGCTTGTAGCACAGGCTACTGCTTAGGCTGGCAGTCCTCCGAGGATCCGCAATGGAGGACAATTTGTCCCTGCCCTGCGGAATGAGTCCAGCCACCGTTTTGTGCAAACAGGGCCTTAGCTGGGTCAGCTCAAATGGGAACAGTATAAACACCATTTCTATTTCTGGAATGGCTTAATTTTCATTAGAACTTTAATTAAATGATCCTTTTTCTCCCAGGTCTTTCCTGTGCTTTCATTTATTAATAATTGCCCGAGTAAAGAGAATCCCATTCCAACAGCTTTCCAATTTAGCTGATCATTATCGCTGTTCTTTGTTCGGGGTTGCTGGGCCGCGGAGCTCTGATGAGATGGCCTGTCAACCACTTCTCTGGCGGACCGAAAGGGCGGAGTGACGGGAAGCACGCTACTGCCGCCCAGTGGTCAGAAGGGACATTGCAGGAGGCTTGAGGCTGCTGATGGCTCTGCAGTGTTGCTGCGGGAACCGGGAACCTGACCTTGTGAGGCAGCGCTGGTGGTGATCCACAGGACGTCCACCGCTGCATTCTAGGAAGTCTTTACTAGGGCAATTTTGGAAGCAAGCAGGGAGCCCTGCGCTCTTAGCGGATAAGTTACTTTTAAAACACCACAGCCCCCTACAGATAGCTCACAGTAGGTTCTCAAAGAGTACCTTCTCCCCTCCCCTGCGCGCCAAAAGGATTTGGGTGGAACGTTAATTGCCTGGTTCAGGTTGCTGCTGGGGAAGAAAAAAAATCGTCCCAGTAAACTTTTTTTTTTCCTGGTTTTTCGAGACAGGGTTTCTCTGTAGCTTTGGGGCCCATGTTGGAACTAGCTCTTTTAGACCAGGCTGGCCTTGAACTCACAGAGATCCGCCTGTTTCTGCCTCCCGAGTGCTGGGATTAAAGGTGTGCATCACCACTGCCAGGCTCCCAGTAAAGATTTGATAGTTGTCAGTCTGCAATCCTCCTGAAACTTTTTCTTAAAGTATTTTTAAAGAAGATAATATTGAAAAGGCAGGTGCTAGGGAAGATAGATTTAGCAGAGCTAGTTTTGGTTTGCATCTGGTCAGGGAACAAGCTGCTGTTGCCATTTGGTGAGCAGTGGCCAATGGTTCTTACCACACAAGACAGCTTCCTTACCAGCCAAGAATTGTCCGACCTAGAAAGTCATAGCGCGTCACAGAGGAATTCTGGTCTGAGGAAGCCGTCAGGAGGGACGCGCTATGACTGTCCTTTGAACCTTGCTTGATTGAGAGATTGAGATAAGGTCGATCTCACTCTCCTGGCAGTCCTCCTGCCTCAGTCTGCCACACGCTGGGGTTATAGGTGTGCACCATCATACATGAGTGATGGAGACTAAAGCCAGGGCTTTGTGCTGTTAGGCAAGCGCTCAGTCAGCTGAGCACCGTCACCGGCCCGCCCACGTGGTAGTCCAAGATACCTGGGGGTGGGGAGGCAGGCCAGGTGCTCATCCACTCCGTGGACAGATACAATGATGAAGGTTGAGTTCCTGCTAGGATTTATTGAGTATAAATCTTTAAACTCCTCATCTCGCTTAACTTGGTTCCTGCAATAATGCTGTGATTGGGTCATCCATCCTCAGCAGCTGAAGGTGCTCTCAGGCGGGGTGGCAGCCTGAACCTCTACTGTCACCCTTGTGGTTGTACTCACAGACGGTGTGGCATGGGGACACACTGCATCTTCACCGCAAGCATTTGTCATCATATCTAGAGCAATTCTAACTCACGTCTCATGCAGTTTGGGAAGACTGCATGCAGATTGGCTTTCTGTGCCCTAGCCAGCACATCGGGAAAAGGTCAATGTGGATTGGTGGGACACTTTGTGGCCTGCTCCAGGTCACCCCCCTATTTATGCCTTTCTCCTTGAGCTTCCCCCAGGACTCTCTAGGTACCTGAGTTCGTGACCCCTGCTGTGTACTTCAGAGTGGGCTAGATCAAAGTGAGCCTTGCAAGGAATGAGTGCTTTGTCTTTCCAGGCAGTACCTTGGCATGTGGCTTCAGTTCTGGGTGCCAGCTGACTCCAGGACTAGAGGGGGTGATCTAAGGCTGAGGGCCGTGGACTCAGTATTTCAGATAGCCCTAAGACGCAGTCCTGCCCTCACAGCACAGTGCCAGTTGTGTCTTTACGGAGTCCCTGTGGGCTCTTTATGTAAAATATCAGTCCATTTGTATTCACGTGTTCCTTTCTGTGGTGCTGGGAATGGAACCTGGGCCTTAGGTATGCTAGGTTAGTGCTTTACCGCTGAGCTACCCCCTGGCTGTGTGTCTGTTTATGATGCTGCCAGAAAGATACTGTGAGAAGAAGAAGATCCTAGCTTCTTCCAGAAGCAGGTGAAGAAAAAAATAATCTATGCTTGCCGGCTCCATGGAAGACTTCTTGAGCTGGGCCCAGCATGGTGCCTGGCCTGCCAACACTTGCCTGATTGATTTTCTCTCCTTAGCCCAGGCCTTCCCAGCCTCCACGCTTCTGACATTTTTGATCAGATATTTCTTTGTTGTGGGAGAACTGACTGGTGCATTGTCGAGTCAGCAGCATCTTTGGTCTCTATGCACTTGATGTCAGTGGTGCCCAGCTTCTCAGATACAAAAGTTAAAAAGGTTCCTGGGTATCATTGTATGTCCTGTGATGATCAAATTCACTGAGACACGCTGTTAGGTCTGGTTAAAGGCTCTTTAGCACACAGTGCGGTCACTATGTCTGCTAACTCATGAGAGGGTGGTGGCCCAGGTTCTCAGAGTACCTACTGTGAGCTGTCTGTAGGGCGATGTGGGCTTTTAAAGATTCTGTTTGACCCAGAATCTAGTCCAAGATGCCCTAGAACCTGCTGTGAGGCTGAGTATGACTTTGAACTCTGACCCTTTAGCATCCACCTGCCCAGTGTTGGGATTGCAGGTGTGAGCCATGGCGCCTGGTTTTATGTGGTGCTAGGCATTGAACCTGGGGTATCCTGTATGATTGACAGTCTACCAGCTGAGCTGTATCCCAGCACCCTTGTTCCTCCTGCCTCTGTTTGATGCTGCTGTGATTACAGGGTAGTGTGCTCCTGCGCCAGGCAGAGTGAGCACTTGCTAGCAAGCCTTCTGTAGAGACAGCACTTAAGAAGGAGCTATGCCTGCTGCTGGTGGTGTACCTTTAATCTGAGTACATAGAAGCAGAGACAGGCACATCTCTGTGAGTTCAAGGCCAGCCTGTTCTACATAACAAGTTCCAGGCAGCCAGGGCTACATGGAGAAACCCTGTCTTGGAACCCTCCCCATAAGGAGCTTTGTTTGGCATGTTTGCCTCTCTGCTGAAGTTCATTTACATAATCCAATTGTCTTCTGTAGTGTCCTAAGAACCTGGGTTTCAGTTTTGATCTATTACTCATTATCTATGGGACTCAGTAGAGTTATTTACCTTTTCAAAGCCCATTTTCACTTAAAAAAAATTAGTTAATTATGTAATGTTTTGGGGACAGGGTCTTACTGTATTGCCCTGGATGGCCTGGAACTTGCTATGTAGACCAGGCTAGCCTGGACCTCACAAAGATCCACCTGCCTCCCGAGTGCTGGGATTAAAGCCCCATTTTCCCATTTTAAAGATCCCGGTGCTATGTAAATGTGGGTTTTAGTTATTAGCACAAGGTATTGTGTTGCTGGGGATTTGGGGTGAGAACTGTACTCTGCTGATATTTCCCCATTGTTCCCAATGCTTGGGGTCTGGCTTCTGTCCACAAGTAGGCAGAGGGAGACCCTGTGTATTCTCCATACTTACCTCATTGTTTCTGCTCCACTCTCTCCTGAACAGATTCCTGTGTTGTCAGTGACCATCCCAAAATACAGATCAAGAACTCAACTTTCTGCATGACTGCCTATCCGAACTTGACAATGGTTAACTTCACCAGCCAGGCCAATAAGACATTCGTCAGCGGGAGCGAGGAATACTTCAAGTAAGCCTAGAGGATGATTTCCAGACCAGACGTGTGAGATAGGAGCGGCGGGTGTCCTCTGCACCCTCCTGATGCCAGTGAGCAGAGAGAGAGACTGTGTCTTGGTTGGGCTTCCAAAAGCCATTTGCTGTGCACTTGGGCCTGGAAATGAGGAGTGACTGACTGATGGCAAGTACAAACAAGATGGGTACCATGGCAATCCATGTGCCGATGAGAAAAGAGTTCTAGCCTTGACTCATGCCATCAAAGCAGACTTCTGCCTCCCCCACGTGACCTCCAGGGAAGAGAAGTCAAAATAAGAAAACAAGCCAGGCTAAGGCTTTAGTTTAAATGAGGAAACAGCCTTCCCTCCCTCCCTCCCTTCCTCCTCCCCTTCCTCCTTCCCTCCTTCCATCCCTCTTATTCTTCCTCCCTCTCTCCTTCCTGCCTTTCCTTTTTTCTCTCCCTTCCACCTCCCCTTCCTCCACCCCTTTTCTCCCTTTACTTCTTTCTCCCATTCCTTCTTTCCTTCCTTTCCTTTGTCCTTGCTACCCTTCTTTCCAGAAAGGGACTCCCTCTGTAGCGTTGGCTGGTTTGGGACTCACAGGCATTCTCTTGCCTCAGTCTTTCTGGGCCTGGGCCTAAAGGCACAAGGCCCCATGTCTGGCTGCATTTTGTCCTTTCTCTGTGAGTATTGTAGAATGTTGAAAATGGGGTTCAGGGTTACTAAAAGCCCCTTAGCTGGGAAGTATACTTGCTGAAATGTTTGTGGAGGAGGGTGGTGTAGACTTCCTGGAGGGGAGCACAGTGCCATCCAGCTAAGCTGAGATTGTTATGCCTGGCTCACATGGAACCCCCCAAAACCACCACAGAGCCAGTATCCAATGCAAACACACTGGGGTTTGTTTTACAAGTTAGCTAACTTGGACCAGACCTTATTCCGACACACACCATAGCAGCGGTGAGGGAGAATGGCCCCGAGCTTCAGGGTAGGGGATTTTAAAGGGGGAAACTGCAAGCAGGGTGGCAGAAGCCTTGACATTTCGGGATTGGGTAAAAGTATGCAAGTTTTGAATTCGTTGGTTGGGGCATAGGGGAATTTCAAAACAGTGACTGTCATCAGGCAAGAATTTCTAAGCAGCAGTTAATTAGATACCTACAAGGATTTACGAAGCAAGCAGATGTTTTCTGGACACCCTGCTGGGTCACTTCGACCAGGGCAGGCACAGTTTCTTGGGAATGTTTATGCCTTTGCTGGGCTGCATTCACCCCCTAGTTAGGTCCTGTCTAAAATGGAGTTCTTTCTCAAAATGGAGTTTGTTCTGCTCCTTCATTATCCTGAGTGCAGATGCGGTAGGGTGTGGGCAGGACTGTAACTGAGTGGAATAACAAGGCAATGGAGAAGGGTGGATTGAAGTAAACTAAAGCTGGTGCCTGCCAGCTGCCAGGAGGCCAGGGTACTTGGCTCTACCTGATCTATTTTAAGGTGATATGAGCCAGTGCTGTTGGGGTCTCCAGTGACCCACTCCTGGTTCACTGAAGTAACTTTGCACCCTAAATCCTCCGTCTCCCAAGTGCTGGGATGACAGGCATGCACCATCATGACCTGTTCATACTGTGCTGGGGATTAAAACCAGGACTGCATGTGTGCCAGGCCAGCATTCTCTAGTGAGTGCTGTCATATTTCAGTCAACAGCAGCCTTGGAGCATTCGTAGTACAACTTGAATAATAATGCAGAGGTGCATTTTGAGTCCCTGCCGTCTACCATTCCTAGTTTCTAAAGCTGGGAAGTGCAGTGCTGCCTGGATGCTCACTCGTGAAAAACGGGATGGTACAGAAAAGCCTGGCATCATTCTTCGCTCTTCAGACTTTCTTCTTCTTTTCAACAAGTGTGTGTGTGTGTGTATGTGTGTGTGTGTAAGTGTAGGCCTATATGGATATTAAAGGCTGGAGTTTTGAGTGTTTGTGGACTGCTGGGCTCATCACATGAGGACTGGGGTTCCAATTCCTGTCCTCAGGAGTGTGGAGTCAGCACTCTTAACCACTGAGCAGCCTCCCCAGTCCCCAGCTCAGAATTTCTATTGTGCATCTTCCATTTTTGTATTTTGAGAGAGGGTCTCATGCAGCCCAGACCAGGTTTGAACTTGCTACATAGCTGAGGATGACCTTAAATTCCTGTTCCTCCTGCCTCAACCTCCTGAGCGCTGAGGTTGCAGGCACGTGGATCAAACCCAGGGCTTCGTGCATGCTAGGCAAGCGCTCTAACACCCCCCAGCCATTCTGCTATGCTTTCTGTGTGGCAACTCCAGATGTCATGCCAACTGTCTCCACAAAATCCATGCATTGGCCACACATGGCCTCCCAGCTCACAGTTAAAGAGATCAGCAGTGCTCAGTAGCCAGGCCTGCCTGTCCCTCTGGTCTGTCTGATGAAGTTCCTGGATGGAGGCTGTGGGTGGCGCTGGATGTGTTTAAACCTGGTTCTGATGCTCTGATGGGAGGTTGAAGCTTGCAGATCCTCACTTCCTGTCCACCCCTTCCCTCCCCTCCTCCCTCCTTCCCTCCTTCCCTCCTATTCCTTTTCTTCTTCCATCTCTATTTGACCCTTAGGTACTTTGTGTTGAAGATTTCTGCAGGGATTGAATATCCGGGTGAGATCAGGTGGCCCTTGGCCTTCTGCCTCTTTCTGGCTTGGGTGATTGTGTATGCATCGCTGGCGAAAGGAATTAAGACGTCAGGAAAAGTAAGAACTTGGCTTTATCTGAGCTTGCTTCCTTCCCCTCCTCCTCTTCTGCCTATTTCTTGAGACAAGGTCTTTCCTCCCACGGCCTTCCAAGCCCCTGGGGTTTTGTAATGTCTCTGCTTGAGATGTGACACTCCACAGAGCTTTTGATTTACTCTTAACTTTTATTCCCTCTCCCCAACAAACTAAAAGCCAATTTTCTCATCTTGGCTATTTCAGAGGATTTCTATTTACTCAGTTTGAAGGTGAAAGTTGTTGAGTTGGGAGATTAAGTTTAGGGTGTTTTAGTTCCAACACTGTTCTGCTTGAGCACTTGCTAAAGGAACTATCAGGGCCCATATATTCTCTAAGATCAGTTTTTCCAATCTGTAATGTGGGAGTTGGGATTGAGGCCTGAAGACCCCACTGACTCAGGATGAGCACTTTGGGGCTATAGGAAGATAGACGATGTTGAAGGGACCATGCACCCATGTCCAGGCTGGCCTGTGTTTTCCCGATATCCTTGCCTCCCATGGCTTGGACCTGAGTTGAATGACAGTTCCATCTTCTATAAGGATGCTTAGAGCAACCAGCCAAGTGTCTGCTCAGTCACAGTCCCACAGGCTAGAGATGGAGATAATGTGGCCTGGCCATGGTCCGCTGGAAAGGCTGCAATCACTTCCAAGCTGTGTAACTATGGACATGCCAGTCAACCTTGGGAGCCTGTGTCTTAATCCTCAACTACCTAACCTGGGGATGGTAGCCCATACCCTGTAGGATTTCCACAAGGGGATGAGAATGCGTATAAAATACCTGGTGTTCGGCCGGGACTTCATTAGCGCTAGTTCCTTTCACTTTGTTATAAATGCTTAATGGGCTAGTGGATATCCAGTGGATGTCTCAGAAACAGTGGCTTCACTGGGGAAGCAGGAAGAGTAGGCGCCTTGTGGAGAGCTCTGTGGGGGGCACGGCCAATGGCTTCACATGTACCAGTATCTCAGTTTCGCAGCACCCACCGCACGGGTCCACTGGCTCCCTTCTACACACAGGCTGTGTTCATCTAGCTGCCTGCTGGCACACAGTTCGTAAGTGGCAGCAGGGACATTTGAACATGGATGGCAAAGCCTAGAATCTACATGAGTTTCTCTGTAAGAAACCATGGTTCCCCATTTGCCTGAACCATCAGGGTGCCAGGTCTTCTGGCCAGTCTCAGCTCTATCATTGATATTTTGGAAAATCTTAGGGTGCGTCAAGGCCTTATTGTGCTTGTTTGCAAAAATCTAGCACTAAAATAAGTATTCTGCAAGGGTTTTTTTTTTGTTTGTTTGTTTTCTGAGGCCAGGCATCACTGTGCAGTCCTGACTGTCCTGGAACTTGTTATAGGTCAGTGAGCCTTGAACTCATAGATTCCCTGTCTCCCTCCTAGGCGCTGCCTCTGAGTGTGCACCTGGCCTCTAAGATTCTTTTCTGCGCCATTCATCTGTGCTTTTGTTGGAGTAGAATTACATTGACTCTTTCAAGTGGTTAGAGTTTAATTTTTTGGGCTGGATTTCGTGGGCTTTGGGGACGACAAAGTTGAAAGCACTCTGGAGCCAGGAATTTTGTCATTGACAACTGGCATACTAATCCTGTTTCACTTAGGAAGGTTTCCAATCAAATACCAAGGAGGACTTTTGTTTTCCCTTCCTCAAAATGAAGATTACTACCAGGAATAATGAATTGCGCTTTCTTATCCTGACCTGGGTTATACTGCCATAAATAAAAGTTATTTGAGAGCCAGAGAGAACATGGGACTGAAGGGCTCATATGTGATACGAGATTCCATAAGCACTGCCCAGGCCAACAGAGATGACCTCTTTCCCTGGGGTGATGTGAGCCCAATTCCTCTAGTGTAGGCCCTGAGGGGACAAAGTTGGTCTTTTGGAGACATGGCCTTTGAGCAGGTGGAGCTCGCAGGTGAGGGTAGGCAGCCTAAAGGGCCCAAAGGTCACAGGCAGACCACCTGGCCCCTGGGCTACTCTGCCAGAAAGTTCAAGCAGCATAGCAGAGCTAACCTACTTAGCTGAGTGAGGTTTCTGCTGTGAGGAGGAAGCCAGCAGGGGTCAGGCCAGTCATTGCCCCTCCTGCCAAGCATGACTCATTAGTGCTCACGGTTAGTCTGACAGAGCATGTGAAACAGGTATGCGCGGAAGCCCACCTGACGCATGCGAGCAGCATGCAGGAAGTTTCCACCTGCTCCCCGTTCACTTCCAACGTGCAAGTCCAATATTACTTTCTCAATTCACCAGGAGCCAAGGAACTGGGCCACCAACGCACAGGCCCACGGACAGGGCAAGGGGTCTCTCTGTGCCTAGGGTGTGCATTTAAGGAGACTCTCGTGCTGGCTTGTAGGTCCTTGAAAGTGGCACCTACCGGGGCCTTGTGTCCTTGACACCTCATGTGCTGACCTCCAGCCCTCAGCCCCCATTCCTGGTCTGGTAACTCACAGAATGACACTTAATGGACCTCATGGCTTTGGAGTGGCTTCAGGTTTGGATCTTGGCCCATGAACGGAATACTTAACTCCCCATCTTTTGTTTAGCCTGGGTCTCAGCATCTTGTTGTCACAGTGGCCATGTGGGAACAGCTGGCTCAGCTAGCTCAGCTGTGCCAAGTGAGAGGTGGGGTCTTGATGGTTTCTCCCACAGGCCCCTGGGGACTAGAGAGTCTCTTCTCTGTGTCCTCCAGTTCCCTTCCCATCAGCCCTAGGTGGTCCTCAGTTGCTCCTTCCCTGGTGGAGGTAAGAAATGAGCCTGAATGTGACCAGGCCCTGCCTTATAGCATCTCCTTTTCCAGTCTTGCCTCACAGCTGGGAGGCCAGTGTGGCCAGCTTGGGGTGGAGTGATTTAATTCCCCCCTAAGGTGTCAGATGTCCTTGGATTTTGGAATGCCTGTACTTGCAAGGCCTTCACCTTCCCTTCAGACTTAGAGGGAGGGGGCAGAAGTAAGTTTGGAGATGTAGGAGGGGGTTGGATGCTGGCCCGACGTCACTTCTGGGACCAGAGGGAGAACCGATGGCTGTTCCATGGGTCGGAGGAGCGGTGACATGGTTAGCATGGTAGCAGCGGAGGAGGAGGCGGCCAACTCCTTCCATGTCTGTAGCCAGCAGGTGAGGGTGTGGCTTTGAGTGCCTGGGTGTCTCCGTGTTTGGAAGCTTCACCCCAGGTCCTCGACAGGCTCCCAGTCCTCTTCCTCTTGACTGCCCTATCACGCTCCTCCAGCACTCCGAGCAGAGCACGCGGATATTACCAGCTGCAAGTACTGACACTTATGTCCAGAGAGCTTTCACCCCTCCCCTAAGTGACCCAGCTCAGAAGTGGAGGAGTCAGGATTTGAATCCTGCCCCTGTGTCTGTGGAGCTGGGCAGGCACAGTTCACTTCCCCACCCCATCTACTAAGTCTCAATCTCAAGCCCTTCCTTCACAGAGGCTTGATTAGCAGGCAACAAAGTACTCCTAACTTATCCTCCTTCAACACATCCCTGAGGTCTGTTGATGTTTCTCCAGATGTTCCTTTACTCAGGCCTGCCCCACTTCCAAAAGCCACAGCTACCTGTTTGCATTCTGGGCCTCCGGAGCCCCGACCTCCTCCAGCACCTCTAGCTACCCCCTCTCCACCCTTGGCTTGGGCCTTCTGCTATCCTACTAGTGAGGGGGGAGCACCCTTTGTGTTCCTGCCTTGCCCCATCTCCCCTCCTTCCTCTTCCCATCACGACTCCACACTTTGAGTTTGCCTTCATGCTCTGAGACCCAGCTCCAGTGACATCTCCGTGAATCCTTCAGATACTGCATACTTCCCTGGAATCCTGCGAGCCTCCTATGGGTGGCTCGGCCCTTATTCAGACACTGGGGCCTCTCTGTTATGTACTCCCTCTCTGTAGAGCTAGTGTCTGTCACAGCAGCCAGCTCACAGGAAGCCCTCCACAAATGCCTGTGGAACTTAGCTGTATTTCATGACTTTCTTATGGTCCGGCCCTGCACTGGGTTTCCACACAGCAGCCTGTATAATTCTCAGTATTGTCTTAGGACAATAACTCTGTACATATATATATATACACACACATTAATATATATGTATATATACACACATTAATATATATTAATATATTACAGCTATTTGAACTGAGGTTCAGAGGCTTTAAGAGCCTGCCCAAGATCATACTTCAGTGTCAAAGATTGGATATTTTTTGGATAGAAACATGTCTAATTTTAGGCCTTATCTTTAATGTTGAAATTTTGGGCCCTCCAGCAGAGATGGGGTAGGACTTTTGGTGAACACAGCACAAAGCCTCCCTTCCCACCTGCGGTCTCTCACACTGTTGATTAGTTGTTAGCTGGGTAGGGTGACATCTCCCAGGCTTCCCTATCTGGTTTCCACCTCAGTGTTTCGCCTGGTTCTCCAGTGCCATCAGAGCTCAGGGAGAACTCACTGTTGGGCATGTGTACCCGGGTGGCAGGTCCTCTGTCACCTCCCCTTGGTAATGTCTTCAGGGATGCCTGCTCACCCGCCTCTCCATCCCTCTGCTCTTCCAGGTGGTGTACTTCACAGCCACATTTCCCTATGTCGTACTGGTCATCCTCCTCATCCGGGGAGTCACACTGCCTGGAGCTGGGGCTGGCATCTGGTACTTTATCACGCCGAAGTGGGAGAAACTCACGGATGCCACGGTGGGCTCCTTACACTGTTTATAGCAGACTGGAAACAGGGGGTGGGGTAGGGGGGACTCTCAAGGATGGGCCACAGTCCTGAATGTGGAGCAGGAGCCAGCCTTCCCTGCCCCCGTGGGAATCCCCATGCCTACTTCAGGTTTCAGAGATCTTGGTGTGCTAAGGCGTTGATGAGCAGATTCTGCAGCTAGAGTCGTAGGGTAGGCCCTGTTGAAGACTGGGGTCCTTTGGTAGCCCTGGGCCACCTCATGCCACATATCTGTTGCGAATTATAGCTTGTTGGAAGTGGAGCTTTGCTGGCTGGAAAATCAGAGCACGGGCAGGTCTTCGATCTTCAAGGCCCTAGACACATTTGAATACTTCCTACACGCTGATGTGAGACCAGCACATACTTGAACTTCCTCTGTGTGTTAGGTGTATTGCACACCACACTCTCAAAAATGCATACTCATACAAGCACCCCTTCCTGTGAAGGATGATTGTGTAACTGCAGACGAGTCTCCTCTGCTTTCCTAAGGTACATTAAAAACTCCTGGCAAGGACTGAGTTTGACTGCACGTACCACAGTTGCCAGACACTGCCAGCGTACACAAGATACTGGTTGGCACCACTCTCGTGGTAGTTGGTTAAGAGCCAGTTCAATCCTCAGCGATGTCATGAGGGATGAAGGGTCTATTCTTTCCTCTTTACCTTCCTTAGGGACGAGACTCCCCAGAACTTCTGGTGCGCCAGCCATCACATCACCATTCCAGGTAGCACAAAGGTGTGAGAGGAGAGGTAGAGAGAAGCAGGCCTCCTCTTGAGGAGGAGAGACTGCAGAGACTCCACTTAGTAATTTATTCTTACACAACTGGCCGGAGACTAAGTGACATGGTGATTTTCCCCACTGAGCCTCCTGATGGAGAAGCTGGACACACGACTGTTTTTCCATGAATCATAGCTTTGTTTCTGAGTGGACAAGGAGAGTGGGTGCTGGTGAATGTAGGCTTTGCCAGCCTCATACTTGATATCTACCTTTGCATTATCTCAAGTACATCAAAATTTTTATTAGACATTTATTTATATGTGGGGTGTGTGCGTGTGTACAAGTTTTAGGAGTCTGTTCTCTCTTTCTGCCATGTCAGTCCTGGTCCTCAGTTTTTGTGGCAGTGACTTTAATTACTAAGCCTTCTGACCAGCCCCCTTAAGGACAATTTCAAGATGAGATTAAACTGATGAACATAGGGCCATTGTAGATGCCATATGAAGGTGGCCAGCAAGAATCACCCTCTAGAGCCAAGCTCAGGAGGAAGGTGACCCCATGAAGTCTGTCCACTTTGTTGCCACGATGTTAAGATTGGCGACCTGTGGAATCTCAGGTTTTGAGTGGCAATTGTCATAAAGCATAGGACTGTCAATTAAAGCAGATTTTTTGTTTTGTATCCATGACTATATCTTGTTGCCGTTGATTGTCGCTTTGGTGTGTGACTGTTTTTGATATGGAGGGGCACGTAAGCACAAGTCTGCCCATAGATGATCCCACCCCTTGCTTCGATCACACGGAGTCAGAATATCCCAGCTAACTCCTGCGCTGGCTTCAGGCACAGGAGAGGCACAGCTTCCATCTGTGTGCTCAGGGCTCTCCTGCCACTAATCACCTCCGATTTACTCGGGAAGGCGACACGCTGGTCTCTCTCATGACGTGACTCTCCCGCTTCTTTCCAGGTGTGGAAGGATGCCGCCACTCAGATTTTCTTCTCCCTGTCTGCTGCCTGGGGAGGGCTCATCACTCTGTCTTCTTACAACAAATTCCACAACAACTGCTACAGGTACATGTGCGCCTGAGATCCAGAGGGAGAAGGCCCACGAAGTGAGCACAATGAAGCCTCCACAGGCCCCCGAGGCAGAGCTAGAGCTATGCTAGGGCTCAGGAGGAGCCCTGACCAAGGCCTGGTCACTGACTCTGTCATCTCAGCTGACCCAACCGGCCAGGGAGCTGAGGGAGATGCTATCTACAGGATGCAGTGTGTCCCTGGAGAGGTCACTGTGGCTGCTTGTGTCCCGTGGGAGTCCATGTATCCAATCATGGAGCAGTCATGTGTGTAGTAGGGTCCCTGACCACTTGATAAATCCTTTTCAAGGGGTTTCATGGAGCTAGGGGGCATTTAAGGATAGCATTACCATATGCTACACACACAAGGTGCAGGCAGGATGTGATCCTCTGGACATCTGTCTTCTCATCTACAGAGCACAAAACTCAATGCTTTGTGGGTAAGAGGTGGTGCATACAGTTGCCAGAGGGGCATTCTGCACATAGTAGGTACTCAATAAGCGACATCAGTCACTATCTTCATTCAGGGTCAAGGTGCCAGAGTCAGGATACAAAATTCAGCCCCAAATTCCTTGAAGGCCAGGTGCCAGACTCAGGCATTTGAAGAGTGTTGGTCACACTGCTAGGCAGCCACTGAGGCCAGCTGGTCTGGACATTGTGGGCCTTACAGGAAACGAGGCTGTGTGGCCTGGCAGCAAGGGTTGAGGCTGAGAGCTAGATACAGTTGATTCCGATTCTGTTCCACCACCCACCCTTGCCTCAGCTTGCTCTTTAGGAAGCCCAGGGGTTGGTAGGGCAGGTGTTTTCTTCACATCCACTTTGTACCAGGCTGAGAGAGCTGCAGACATCACCCGTTCTGTGTTCCCAGTTCCTGAAAGAGAGAGGTGACGTCACTGCCACTATTATAGTCTAAGCAGAAAGGAACTGCTCAGGGTCATTTTAGGTAATGCATGAAGCATCCTCGCAATGATTAACAAGTCATGGGAGAAGAAGTATGCTGTCAAGTGGTCGCTACCAACAGATGAGAGAGAGAGAGAGAGAGAGAGAAAGAGAGAGAGGAAGAGGAAGAGGGGAAGAGGAAGAGGAGAAAGACCAGGATCCAAGATTTCAATGCAGGCCCAATGCTCCATCTATCTGTGGCCTTACATATGAGCCTAGGGCAGACTGCGAACCCCTGGTTGTGCTACCTGCAGAAGACTCTAGAACAGTCGTTCTCAACCTTCCTAATACTATGTCCCTTTAATACAGTTTCTCACAGAGTGGTGACCCCAACCATAAAATTATTTTCGTTCTTAGTGAATAATTATTATAATTTTGCTATGGTTATGAATCATACTGTAAATATTTTGGGGGCTAGAGCATGACAGAGGGGTCATGACCCACGGATGGAGAACCCCTGCTCTAGAATGTAGGCAGTGATGGCTGTCTCTTTCCCAATGTTCTGCTTGCCCTTCTCAGCCCTGTGACCCTAGCCCCAGGATGCCGTCATAATGTGGGTGTCATCTCAATGACCTGCTGCCCTTCTATTCCTCATAGTGGGCTCCTGCCTCTCCAAGACTGTGTCACCTCCTTTTCTACTGTGATGGCCGGGTCATCTCCTAATCATGATATCACCATTACTTTGGCCTATTATTACAAAAGTACTTGACACTGGGTATTTTATAATTGATAGAAAAGTATCACTTCTATTTATAGAGACTGGTAACTCCAGGGTCAAGGTGCTAGAAGATTCAGTGTCCGGTGAGGTTTCCCTCCACGCTCCAGATGGTTCCTTGTGGCAGCTGCCCAGTGGTGGGCGTCAGGGCAACACACACCTCATAGTGACTTTCATGAAGGCTTCGTCCTTTTCATGGGGTTGTACCATTCTTCCAAGGCTCTGCCTTGTAATCTGACCACACTGGGGATTGAGCTTCATCATAGCCGTTTGGGGGAGACAGCAAACATTTAGCAGCTCTGAATTAGTTGTCCTAAGCATAAGGTGCTAGAGCTTTCCCCCAGAGATCCCTGGTGGGGTCATTATAATTTTATAATATCATAAATATATAATATCGTTATTAAGTCTATGAGAATGTTCCACAATGTATTTTAGTCACACCCACTCCCTCCTCCCAATCCACCCCCTTCCCGACCTCCCTTCACAGTGTGTCTTTTTGTGGTTAGAAGAGACTTTCTCACGGCAGACATCCTGGGTCTCTGGCTCTGGCACCCTTTCCGCCCCCTCTTCTGTGATGGTCTCTGAGCCTTGGGTATAGCGGCTGTGTTACAGAAGTATCAGCGGGGGAGATAGAGGCGAGCACCTCACGGTTGTTCCCTGCCGTTTGGACAGCTGTGGCTTTCTCACATGGTCTCCACCTGCTCATGAATGCCGTTGAGGAGGTGTGAGAGCTACTCCTCTATCTGTGGAAATAGGAATGTTGCTTTAGAACACAGTAGAAATGATGCCACTTTAGAAAAGTGACATTGGAGTCTTTGGGGGCATTTCAGATTGACAGAAGGACATCTGGGCTCAGGACTGACTGCTTGCTTCTTTCCTTGGATGTACATATATGTGCGGATTGTTATGGTTTTTGACTCTTTAAGAGGCAAGCCACGCCCACTCCCAGTGA
>LOJH01022118.1:0-20020 GCA_001685095.1 Ellobius talpinus
TGGGAATTTTTCTAGAGCCAGGTCTGCTTCCCTTTCCACTCTGTTGTGAGCAGCCTCTGACTTGGGTGGCTGCTGCTACCACTGGGGACTGAATTGCCCTCCTGGACCGAAACCCTGACTTGGAATAGCTTCTTCTTCCATCAGGTTGATTTTGTTGGGTATTTTGATCACAGGAATGAGAAAGTAACTGGAACACTGGGTTAAACAGAATAGTAGCATTCAGTCTAGATTTATCAGGGCATTTATAAGGTGCTGCTGTAGGGATGTATCAGCAGGCAGGAGAGGCCATCCGCATGGGCTTCTGCAAATGTCCCCACCACTGACTCTTTCCACTGGATGTAATTGGCCGATTCTGGGGCAGCATCTCACCCACCTTCCCAGCCTGACCTTCAGTCTTTGAGGTCAGTCAGGGGTGTGTGTCAAATAGATGACACAGGACATGGAGTTCTGTCCCTTCATTGTTGACTTACACAATTGTGTCTGATTCTATATGATTTATGGCATGACCTAGTCAAATCTGGGTGTGGATATCCCTGCATGGCTGGTGTGTTCCTAGGCAGGACATCAGGGAAAGGAGACAATGACCGGCCCCTGTTATTAAGAGAAGGCCAGGAAACTGCCCTGCCTCTTGTTCACTGAACCCAACCTTGATGTAACACATGTGGGGTCCAGCAAAAGCCACTTCTTTTGTTTGCTCTTCCAACCCTTTCCTTGACAGCAGCAATCTTGTACCCATTTTGCAGATTTCTGTGTGGAAGTTAGCTAGTAAAAACTAGCAAAGCCTCTCTCAAGTAATGGGTAGGACCCTGTGCCAAGACCATCTCTATTGACTATCCGTCCTCACAGCATCAGTCGAAAGGAACCCCACAGCACCCTCTTATGGGGCAAATAATAACAACCCCCCCTAGAATGGTGGGAAATCTTGCTGGCAATCAGAGTCACTCCTGAGGACTTCCTATAAGCTTTAGGACATCCCTAGGGGCCGCCTGTCTTTAGGACAGAGCAGTCTTTAGCACAGTCTCTGATGCTAAGAGAGCTGCTGGACTTCGTTTGCTCTCTTCCATCGTCACTTAATACTTTTCTTCTTTATCAACCTCAAGTTTCTGTGGCCATAGAGCTTGGCTAACAAACCAGCAACAGGATAGGATGCTAACCCATGACAAAAGGAGAGGCCAACCAGAGCAGGCTGACCTGAGGAGACTCGGGATTCAGGGACAATGGGGCCAGGCAAAGGTCAGCAATCTGTAAGGGAAGCAGCAAAGGGCCCAAGCTGGCAGGGATTCATCAGCCTGAGTCCCCAGATGCTGTCCTGTTGAAGACTAGGGTGAAGTCCTGCTAAGGTGCTTTACATATATAGAGGTGACACTCACCTGGCATCTGGGCACAGCAGGAAGTGGGATCCTAGACAGCTGAGATGCTGGAAGAGCTCTAAGGCAGGGAAGGAGATGGGAGGGAGAGGAAAGGGATGGCAGAGTAAGGGCAGGGAGAGGGAAGAGTGCACAGATCGCGGTGTGGCCACAAAGTAGGATCAAAGAAAAGCGACCAGTCCCATCCTGTGGTCTGCTCAGGGCCCCTCTTGCTTGCCATCACTTCCACAGTGCCCTCCTCCAACCTGATAAATCTCTGAGCTGCTGACAGAGGGCCATTGTAGTCCCAGCAGAATTTAGACACAGAGGGACCATCCTAGGCCAGAATCGATTACCACCTGCCTGTCCCTCTGTGCACTCCTCATCCCAAGGGGACTCTCCTAAGCCAGAGTCAATTACCACCTGTCCCTCTGTGCACACCTCATCCCAGGGGACCCTCCTAAGCCAGAGACAGTTACTGCCTGTCCCTCTGTGCACACCTCATCCCAGGGGACCCTCCTAAGCCAGTCAATTACCACCTGTCCCTGTGCACTCCTCATCCCAAGGGGACCCTCCTAAGCCAGAGACAATTACTGCCTGTCTCTCTGTGCACACCTCATCCCAGGGGGACCCTTGTAGGCCAGAGTTGATTATGGCCTGTCCCTCTCTGCATACCACATCCATCGGTGGATCCAGTCAGATGCTCTGTGAAGCACCATCTATGGTCTGAACCACTACTTCCAGGGTGATGTCACCTCTGTGCCTGTTATAATGCAGATTCCCAGGCTCACTGAGGACCCAGACCATCTAGACCCTGGATCCTGCATTTTAACAAGCATCATAAGCTCTCTGAAGTCACGGAGCCACCAGTGAAATGGCAAAGAGGCTCTAGAGTCTGGCTCGCCTGGTCTCACACCCCAGCC
The DNA here is from genome assembly GCA_001685095.1 of Ellobius talpinus. Classification (NCBI taxonomy): domain Eukaryota; kingdom Metazoa; phylum Chordata; class Mammalia; order Rodentia; family Cricetidae; genus Ellobius; species Ellobius talpinus. Next base: position 2,270 of record LOJH01022118.1, read on the forward strand.
CTGGCCATTGTCAATGTGTAGCTTTCAGAAGACTTCAGCGCTGTGTTCCATACTGCTACAGAGAAAGTAAAACCAGCTCACAGACTTATGAGAGAGTTGAGGAAGACACCAAGAAAACTCTTTGGCATGGGGAAAATAAACTTTGCCCATGAATATTAAGTAAATAAAGAGAAGCAGATAAACAAATAAATTAAGCATATATGGTTACCAATCCTGAAATACTAAGCAAATAAAGACTAAGCTGGTACAATGATATTATTTGGAGGCATTCTCAGCTCTTAACTGTCTGCATGGAGGCCCACAAGTCACTGCAATGCAGAGCCCAGAAGTCAACCTTCCACCCCAACATCCACCCCTGCGAGGGAGTTGAGCAAGCATGGGTGCAAGTCTGGCTCCTCTACGGTTGCAGGCATTGGGTAGGTGCAGTAACAATTGTCACCGGCAGAGGACAGCATAAACATAAGTTTCAGAGCAGAATTTGTTGGGAATCCTGAGGGTGAGAGGCTCTGTGGGGTAGTATTAGTCTGGAATCAGCATTTGTTCTAGAAAAAAAACCTCCACACATCTACACACGCACATGCACGCACGCGTGTACACACACACACACACACACACACACACTTGTAGAAAGTAACATCCGGGGAGGTTCACCAGGCAGAAAGTGTTTTCCTCAGGTTGCCCAGAAGCCGCCCTGAGCCGGCTGCACGCCAGTCTCTTCCCCGAGGGCTCAGAAAGCACCTCGTTAGCTGTTGATTTTATTTTCGCCACCCAGTCTGGCCCTGGCAGGCCGTGGGCAGAGCGCTGGCTGCATCGCCTTTCTAGGGAGGCTCTTGGCAGAGCTCCAGAGTGGGGCCGCCTGTTCTGTTTGAGGGAGAGCTGGAGTAGGCGCGTCACCCAGCGCTCAGCAAACTTTCTTCCCTGAAGAGTTGGAAGAGTGAGAATGGGTGGGGTGTTAGGGTGGACTCAGATGATGCTCTGAATGGGGGATAAGGGAGCCCATGGCTGGAGTACATGCTGTGTGCCACTTATCCCGACACCCACGACTTCATTAACCTTCTACAGAGGTAAACCCTGAAGGCTCAGGGAGGTCAGGTGACTCACCCAGAGCCACACAGCTAGTGACCAATCAAGATGATGATGGTGGCATTTACCACCCATTGGGAGCCTAGCATGTTTGTGGGCTCAAAGGTGATCAATACATGTTTGATTGAAAGTCTTCTTCTTCACCCAGTCGTACCCTGGGTGAGAGCCGCAGCCATGGCTTGTGCACATTTCTGCTGATAATTGCCAGTCCTGAAGATCCGGACGCCTTGCTAGGCTCTGCCTTGAGTGGCCCAGCAGTGGGACAGTGAGGAGGGGACATATCACTCACCCATCTCACCTGGTTATCTGGGACTCCCAAAAGTGTAGTGTCCAAAAGGGATGAGGTGATGTCCTCCTCTTTTTCTCCCACAGAAAAGCTGGGCCAGCACAGTGATTGGTGTCACCCACCCCTTGCCCCAGATGCCACTGCAAGAACCCTTGGCTGGGCATGCAAATGCTTGTCCTGCCCAGTTATGCAGTACACACGGCACCATGCAGACATGACACTTGTTTTGGGTGGGAAAGGGAACTCCAACCCAAAAAGATAAAATCTAGCTGGGACTGGATTCCATCTTCACCTTCGGGTCTATCCATAAGCTGCGAGTTCTGTGAGGACTCCATTGCTGAGATTCTTTCTGTCGCCTTGGCAGCCACCGCCTGGGCGTGATAGACAGAGTGAAATGTTTGGGAACTCCCAGCCCTGCAGAAGTTCAGCTGGTGGAAGGGAGAAATGGCAAAGAAAAAAAATCCACTCTGATGAACCGAGAAGACATTATCCTGGGCAGTGTGTCTAAGGTCCCTCATGGAGCCACGGACAGGGCCGAAAAAGGAAGATGGCCATCGTCACCTTAGGGATAATCCTGGCTGCCCTGTTGTGTGACCAAACTCACTGCAAGAAGCAGCTTGAGGGAGGAGGGCCTTACTGTGGCTCCCAGTATCAGGGGACACAGTCTGTCACAGCAGGGAGTCCATGCCTGGCCGCAGAAGCCTGACGTAGCAGGTCACATTGCATCCACGGGCAGGAAACAAGAGTGGACAGGAAGTGAGGCCAGGCTCCAAAACCTTTAGTCCCGCCCCCTAGTGTCTCACTTCCTCCAGCAAGGCTCCACCTCCTAGAGGTTCCACAACCTTCCAAAAGAGGTCTAGAGCTGGGGGACTAAGTGTTCGAACACACTGTGGGGGACCCTTCACCTTCAGGCTCTAGCAGGTTGCACTGATTATTTAGTTTGTGAAAAGGCAGCTACAAGCTCTCTTGCCGTCCTTTCTTCAGCACCGGGGATGACTTCCTGGTAAGGAAAATCTACCTCAGACCAGAGCCTGGAGAATGGAAAGTTTTTTTTTCTGTAATATTTATCCCTGCAAAATAAATATTTCCACCTCCATCCGGACCCAGACTGTCCCCACTGACAGCTTCCCGGGCCCTTCTAGGGGCAGGGAACAGGGCAACTGGTTCTTTTCTATTTTCACTGGGTTTCTGGCAGCTGGAGAAGAGGCTGCTAAGAGGGTGGAGCCAGGGCTGGGAAGGGACAGGAAGCTCTGAGTGTGATCCTGGGGGAACACCCAACCCCAGAGAGCAAACTGGGGCTTCCCACACATGGGTTTGGAGCAATGTAGCTGCTCCCTGGAGTGAGCCTGCCGATCCATTCCCATGTTTCTCTTACGGTTCCTTTCTCCCCATCAGCAGCTGCTCAGAGGGACGGATAACATGCCTGGGTTGAACTAGTAAGCACTGAGAGGGGTTGGACCGCCCTCTAGGAACCAGACTTTGTCCTCAGCTCTGGCCCTAAAGCATCTTTCTATGGCCTGTCACTCATTACCCATGGAGTTCATTTTAGGCCTTTCAGTGTAGAGGCTCTTCCTTGTCTTTAGACTTTGCACAGGCTGTTTCTACCATCTGTGATCTCTCCTTGACTCCCTCCCTCCCTTCCTCCCTCCCTCTCTCCCTTCTTCCCTCCCTCCCTGCTCACAGAGGATCCCCTCTGCTGTAGGCTGCCCCATCACTGACCTCACCACCCACCCCAGCACACACTCTGCCTCGTCACCCCAGACACCTCCTACTCCCACTGAGCACACTGGCCTACATCTTGGTGTTCATTTCGTTTTCCATGCCCACTCCCCAGCTGCATCCTCTGAGAGCAGGTGCTTCAGAACAGCGTCTTGGTCAGGGCCTGGTCTCATGGTGTGCTCACTGAATGTTTAGTACTTGAGATTAGGGCTGAGCAGGATGAATTTTCCCCCGTGTGTCACTTGGTCTGTCACATCCTCCGCCAAACCTCAGCACAGATCACAGCCATGAAAATTCTTTGACCAACTCCTCTCTGAAGACCAGGAGGCCAAGGGACTCAAGGGGCTTTAAGTTTAAGCCAAGGATGCCCCGCAAGGGAAGTGTTAGTATAAGCTGCAGTTCGAGGTCCCAGGAGAACAGTTGTGGGCCTGAGTCGGACTGGGGAGGCCCAGAGGGAAGGGTCTAGAGTGGAGCTGGGTAGGGAGCAGGAAGGTCGGGCTGAGGCGTGTTTGGGTCCTGGCTGCCAGGTCACAGGCAAGGGTCAGACAGTGGTGAGCTTGGGCAGAGATTCAGCACACAGTAGGACCGGTTGGGGGTAAGAGGGTCTTGGCTGGGGGTGGAGGGCACGGCTTGGAGTGGGGGCCAGAGATATCTTCCTCAGCTGCCCTCTACCTGATTTTTGAGATAGGGTTTCTTGAGGAGCCTGGAGCTGCTGTACAGCTGAACTGGCTCATGAGCCCCATGGATTCTCCTGTCTCAGTCTCCTGAGCCCTGGATTAAAGGTGCATGGGCCATACCTGGCTTTTTTTGACATAGGTTCTAGGGACTAGAAAAAGTCTCAGACTTGCAAGGCAAGTACTGTTCTGACTGGGTGCATTGGCTACTTGTTCTCTTGCTGTGACAAAATGTCATGACCAAAAGGCAACTTAATGAAGGAGGTTTTTTGGCTATGGTTCCAGAGGGATAGAGTCTTCCTGGTGGGAATGGTATGACACCCTCACAGGAGCCGCAAGGGAGCTGATCACTTTTCCATCTATGTGCAGGAAGCAGAGATTGAGAACAGGAAGTAGGAAGAGGCTGTAAAGCCCACCTCTAGTGATGTACTTCCTCTGGAAGACTCCATGCCCTAAAGGTTTATAACCTCCCCAGACAGCACCACCAACTAGGGACCAAGTATTCAAACACATAAGCATACAGGGGACATTTTCTCTCCAAATCACCAGTCCGAGCCATACTGCCAGCTACTCTAGATACTTTTTTTAGTAATTCCATGTGCATTCCTCTTTGGCATCTTAGTGTCCCTTTTGGTCCCTTTCAGCAGCTCTCTCTCCCTTTGGTCTCTAATGGCTTGGGAGCTGTTCACAAGGCTTATTTCTACAGCCCACAGCCCACAACAGGCTTCAGGCTGTGAGCATCTATTTACAAGCCTGAGGGCAAAGACTCAGATTCCCTATAGCTCAGAGTGCACAGCATTGCAGCTCACTGCTTCTCTGAGGTGAGAGCTTGGAGGACAGGGACTGCTGATTTTAATGCCAGGNGGGCGTCTCCCAACTTCCACTGGATGAGAAGCTAGGAAATAATGAAGAGGCTTCCAGAGCTTGCCCCGCTGTGCTTTTCTGTGGTAGAAAGTTGCAAGAACGCAAGTTGACTGCAGGTTGAGTAGAAGGCAAAGGCAGCTTTCCCTTGGGATGAGCCTGCCGGCTAGGCTAGCCATTGTCACCTAACAGTCTGCCCCCATCCCACTCCTACACACCAGGATTACCCTTGCAAATGTCACCTGGAATCTATGTGCTGCAATAGGCTAGCCCTTTGAGAAATAGCCATGCTGTGGACAATGAGGGAACTTGGGGACAGAAGGAGGTTGGACCTGGGCAGCAAAAGGACAAGCATCTCTGGCCCCAAGGTTAGTGCATAGGAGCAAGCCCTGCTGATGTTTGACACTGTATGTTCCCTTCAAGTCCTGACCTCAATAGAGATAGTAAGGGTGCCTGCTTCTGAAGGGAAGCTCTCAGGGTTTCTGTTGCTATGAAGAGACACTATGACTACAGCAACTCTTATAAAGGAAAACATCTAATTGGGGTGGCTTATTTACAGTTCATAGGTTCAGGCCATTATCATCATGGTGGGGAACATGGCCATGTGCAGACAGACATGGTGCTGGACAAGGAGCCGAGAGTCCTGCCTCTTGCAGGCAACAGGAAATGCTCTGAAAATAACACTGAGGGAAGCTTCAGCAAAAAGAAACCTCAAAACCTGCCCCCACAGCAACACAGTTTCTCCAACAAGGCTGCACCTCCTAATAGTGCCTTTTTATGAGCTTATGGGGACCAATTATATTCAGACTATCAAAGAAGCCATTTCAATGAGTGGTGCCAGGAAAATGGATAACCCATGTGCAGAAAAGGAATCAAGATCCCAGTCTCTAGCCATATGTAAATCAACTCAAAAGGTTTAAATATAAGATCCCAAGCTCTTAACTACCAGGCAGAAACAGAGGAAAATGCTTTAGGACCCTGATCTAGGCAGTAATTTGGGAATAGGATGCTTTTAGTGCTGGTAACAAAAGCAAAAGCAGATGGATGGATTCTGTCAAATCAGAAGGCTTCTTCATATCAAAAGAGCCAATCAATGGGCCAGAAAGGAAATAGGAGGAGGCACTTGTGTCTGGTAAGGGGTTAATATCCAGGGTTTATGAGACTCTTAAAGAACTCAACAGCCAAAAAGTTATCTGATTAAAAATGAGAGAATGACCTAAAGAGATAGTTCTCAAAAGAGGATATACAACAGAAAGAAAGAACTATGCTCAAAATCACTCATCAAATTCAAACGAAAGCCACAGGAGAAATGGTCTAGCCCCAGCAAAGATGGGGATTGTCAAAAAGGAAGAAAACGGCAATGCTGGCATGGTGGCACAGGTCCAGGAAGAGTGGGAGACATGTACGCCCAAGCCATCCTGCCGCTGGGTGTAGCCAAGAAATGGAATTTGTGTGTTAAGGAGACATTTAAACTTGAGAGCTGACTATGGCACATCTTACTTAGCCTCGTGTAGATGCAACCTCAGTTTTTATTGGATAGATAAGGAAAGTGGTTTCTATAAACAGGAAATAGCATTCAGGCATAAAGTGAATTGCTGCCTGAAATGCTATCATTTCCAGTAACACAGATGAATCTGGAGGACCATGTATAAAGTAAAATAAGACAGGTCCAGGAAGTCAAATCATGGACCTCAGAGAAGTGGAGGATGGGATAGTGATTTACTGGATCCTAGAAAGGCTACTGGGGAGGGATAGGGAAACGACTGGCCGTACAGGGTACAAGGAGTAGGAGGTGAGTTTTAATATTCCATTGCAGAGAAATGGCATATATCTGAAGTGGCAGGCCCCCTTCAGGATCACTGCACATTGTGAGTGTGTGTGTGTGCGCGCGTGCGTGCGTGCGTGCATGCATGTGTGTGTGTGTATGTTTAGTACACTGCATTTCATCATATGCAAATCACCATGTGCTGGCTTTATTTCTTTATTTCTTTTGGTAGTGCTGGGGATGGAACCCAGGGCTCTATGGACGCCAGGCAAGCAGTCTGCCACCATGCTACTTCTCGGTCCTTTGCCTTTTTGAAAACTATTTATTGGAGCCAGAGAGATGGCTTTGGAGGTAAAGATGCTGTTGCCAAGCCTGACGACCTGGGTTCAATATCCAGAACCCAGGTGGTGGGAGGAGAAAGCTCAATAGGCTGTCCTCGGACCTCTACAGGCATGCTGCAGCATGCACACACTTACAAACACACAAATAATAAAAATATAATTATTTTAAAGATTAATCAAAAATGTGTTAATTAAAAATCAAAATGAATGTTTCAAAAGTTCTAACCCTCAGTTTCCAGCTGGAGAAAGTAATCAATCATGTGATTCCTTCTTCAGAAGGCCTCAGAGAGATTCAGTGTAAAACATAGCACACAAACCTCTTAGGATCTACCATGGAGGCAAACATTCATGACCCAGAATTCAGTAGTGGATTATGAAACGTGGTATCAAAAGCAAGAGTGGCAAAATTTGCAGAAAGAATACACACATTGGATTTCATCAGCAACAAACACTTTCATGAGAAAAGAATTTATTTTACCCTACAACTTCTGGGTGACAATTCATCATTGAGGGGAGTCAGGGCAGGAGCCAGAAGCAGGAACCCGAAGGCAGAACCGAAGTTGAGTTCTTGGAGAAAGCTACACATTGGTTTACTTCCCATGGCTGGCCCTGCTTGCTTTCTATATCTCAGGCCCACCTTGCCCAGGCGTGGTACCACCCACAGTGGGCTGGTCCCTCCCACATCAATCATTAATCATAAAAATGCCTTCCAGACATCTCCATGGCCCAGCTGGTAGATTCCTTCTCAAGTGTCTCCAGTTTGTGTCACATACATAGGAAGAAAAATGAGACATTTCCTACTGTTTGAAATATTTGACAGAACATACTATGATAAACAAAGCTTGCCCTACGTGGAAAAAAGAAAAAGGAAGTTAAAAATCTTAGGTTATGAAATGGAGAGTGGGTGGGCAGGTTTCTGCAGCTTGCACTTTTCCAGCTGGTGGTAACGCTTTGGTTTTTGTTGTTGTCGTTGTTGTTTTTGTAAAATAAACTTATTTATTCATTTATTTTACATCCTGGCTGCAGTTTCCCCTCCCTCGTCTCCTCCCATTCCCTCCCTCCCATCTCTCCCCTCCTTTCCCACCCTCCAAGTCCACTCCCCCTCCATCTCTGTTCAGGAAAAGGTAGGTCTCCCATGAGTATCAACAAAACATGGCATACCAAGTTGCACCAAGACTATGAATAATTAACACTTTTGAACCCCAAAAGGCTACTCACCAAACAAAGAAGGTATTTGAAAATCCTATATATGGTAAGGGTCTAGTATCTACACTATATAAAGAGCTTCAGTATATGAAAATCTCAATGACAAAAAGGCCAAACTAAAATAATAAATATCCAATCCAAAAGCGAGCAAAGAATTTGTACTAGACACCTTTCTAATGTTCAAAATCACTCATCAAATGCAAATCAAAACCAGAGGAGAAATGGTCTAGACCCAGTGAGGATGGGCATCATCAAGAAGGAAGAGGGCAGCAATGCCAGCATGCTGGCACAGGTACAGAAAGAGTGGGAAGCCTGCTCATAGAAGAAATTGTATTTCTGAAGTCGAAACATCAATTGCCAAGGAGTCTGTGCAATGATGGATGATGTCATCAGTCAGTTGAAAAAGGCAAACCTGACCAGAATGAGAAGCCACTGTACATGCAATGGGATGGTTGTGGCTTCTAAACTGAAAATTACAAATGTTGGTGAGGATTTGGAGAAACATGAGCCTTTATACAGTGCTGGTGGGGATTTACAGGTGTTCAGCTGCTGTGGAAGAGTCTGAGGGTACCTCAAAAACTTTGACACATAATTACACAATATTGTCCAGCAACTTAATCTTAACAATACACCCAAAATATCTGAATATTTTCAAAATTGAACATGAATGTTCATGGAAGTACTACTCATAGTAACTGAGAGCTGGAGACTACCCAAATGTCCCTCAATAAATGAGGGGATAAGCAAAATGTGGTATATCTATTCAATGGAATGGTATTCCAGCATAACAGAAGCAAAGTACTGATAAATGCTGAAACATGCATGAATCTCAGAAACATGTGCTGGGGTAGGGGGAGAAGCCAGACACAGGGGATAGCATACCATGTGGGCCTGTTTCTATGAAATGTCCAGGATGGGCAAGTAAGTTAAGTTGCAAAGATGGGAACTGATTCTTAAATATGCAGCAAGGTTCCTTTTGGGATGGTAAAAATGTTTAAGAGACTGGTGATACAGCCCTGCAGAGCACTTCCCTAACATGTGCAAGTCCCTGAACTAGATAAAGTGGTTCATGAACAACGTTGTAGATGTTCTGAACATCCTGCAATGGCTAGTTTTATGCAGCATGAACATTATCTCAATGTATAAAAGTAGCTTAATAAAGAGGTGGTAGCTAGGAAGGTATATTCCTTAGGTTTTTTGTTTTTTTTCTATAGCCAAAGATCCTGAAAAAAGCTACTTAAGAGAAAGGGGTTTTGGGGGGACTTACAGAGAGATAGTCTATCCTGGCAAGGAAGATGTGGTGGCAGGTACAGGAGGCTGGCTTGGTCACATTGCACCCATACTCAAGAGGCAGAGAATGGACATGAAGTGGGGCCTAGTTATAGAACCTTCAGGGTCTCTCCTTCAAGCCCCCTTCCTCCACTGAGGTTCCACCTCCCAAGGCCCCCTAAAGAGCTCCACAAACAGCTTTAAACCAAGTGCTCAAACACAGGCATCATTTCACACCCAAACCACAACAGTGTGGCTTCCTATCATCCGTTCTGCTGTGTAACCTCCCCACTGGAAATGGGCCTTCTGTAAAAGTTGTGGGGAGAGGGGACTCAGCTTTAGCCTGGTCTCCCTGACTGCATCAGGAGCAGCCTGTAAGTGAGTAGCCACACAGTTGCAAGGATTTTCCTTGCATGCTCAGAGAGCGAGTGATGAGAGACACTAGGGGATGAAGATGGGACAGAGGCTGTGTTGAGCCATCCTCTGGTACCGAGGCTTGCTCCTCTCATGGTGTGAGAGGCTCCCAGTGTGACTTAGAAACCTTAGAAGGTGGGGCCTAGCAGAAGGATTCTTGGGGTACATAACCCTGGGGCCACCTCCTGATGAGAAGAGCAGCTTCCACTGTATTCTTGTGTTACCCAAGCACACGAGGCCAAGGGAGCATGGGCTGAACCCTCTGAAACTGTGAGCCCAAGGGAGTCTTCCTGCTTTGTTTCCATGGGTAACCTGGCTCCAACAATGCCACAACGACTAATGTGGGTACACAGGGATGGACTCAGAGGTGATGCCCGAGAGAGAAATGAGGGAGGCTGCTACCCAGATGCCAGCGAATGATGAGGGCTACCACCCAGGCAAAGGAAAGAACACGTTCACACATAGAACCCTAGAGCAGGACAGCATCCTCAAGAAAGCTCAGAGACAAGGCATGCCACAAACAAGGCCACGAGGGGACGTCCTGGCCCAATGCATCTGTGGGCAGTTGTTCCCTGTCGGCTCCATGGTTTGCTAGTTCCGGGAGCTAACCTTAATGAAGGTCAGTCCGGTGAGTAGGCTGCCTTTAGCCATCTGTGCTACCCCACCGTGCCCCAGGAGCAATGGTGTCTTCTCAGAATGAATATCTCGGAGGCACCTTTTGAGGAAGTTCCGACATCCACTGAAGGGAGACCAAGCATTTAGAACTCTAGCTTGCAGAGGCCCTTTCAGATTCAGGCATAGCAACACTCCCTTCAAGATCCCAGCCTCCCCCCATTTGGATCTTCTTAGCTCCTCAGGGGACACTCGTATTTTCATTTATTTATTTGGTTGCCTACTCCTCCCTTTCTAGAAGGTTTCTCAGGGATTGTGGACACCTCTGTCCTCTTCTTCCCCAGGCACAGAACACCCCCAGGCACACAGTAGGTTTCAAGGACTGTGTAGCATGTGAGAGAGAGGATTCGCTGATGGCCCTGGATTTTAGAAATTACCTGCTGCCGGTGACCTCAGTAGGCGCACTGATCTGTACAAAGCTGTCCCGCCAGCCGGCGCTGGTTGCTGCTTGCTATTTCATTTCTATCCACCTGTGCTTTAGCTCAGAGGGGTGAGGAGGCTCACTGTCACCAGCCCACAGGTGACAGAGCCTAAGGACAGAAAGTGACACCTTTGTCCTCCCCTCCCCGAGCCTGTCAAGGAGCCTCCCTGGGTGGTTTCTGAGCTGGTCTCATGTGGGGCTGGAAGGCCCATCGCTCTTCACTTGCCCTCGTGTGGGGGTGGTTCTTGGCAAGGGCCCAAGTCAGGCGCTTGCCCTGCTTTCAGCACCTGGGGGTGGCAGGCTAATTAACGGCCAAGCAGCTGGTGGATGTGCCCAGACCGTCTGAACAATTTGGGCAGGCAGTAGGGCTCAGTCCACTCCCACCCTGGGGCGGGGTGGGAGGCGAGACCAGGTTATCCTTGGGACAGCCTGAGGGGTGGCTTCCATCAGAGGGGAATGTGGGACAGGATTGGAAGGTCTTTCGTCCTAGTCTTGGCCTGGCGACTAATTGAGTGAGATTGAGAATGTTCCTGAATCCTGGGATGTCTGCAGTAACCACTTACCTCCTGCAGAGAAGTAGGAGAATCAGGCAAACCACTTAGCCTGGGTACAAAATCAACACTGGTGTGTGCTGAAACTGTTCACTGTTCTCTGCTTGAAGAGGCTCTGCTCAGAGGCCACAGACCAAGTGCCCAGTAAGGGCTGCACCCCTGCCCCTCCCCCTCTCCATCCTGCATTGGTTGTAAATCCATGTTTATCTGGGGGGGGCTGTCCAACAGCTCTGGTCCAGCCTTGGAGGTTTTCTGTGGATTCCATAACGAGACCTCTTCCCAAACAGCAAGGCTGGGACTGGAGTGTGATGCTGCTTACACAGTTAAGCATGTGTCTCCCTTCTCCGTTTCTCCCTAAGAAGTGGCAGTATCTTGGAACAGACTGTGTTCTTCATCCCAGAGGGGCCCTGCACCCAGGAAGCCCCCGTTCAGATTTGTAAGAGACCAGATGATTTGACTGACATCGTGCTGGCAAACAGTGCGCTCGTATTATCATCCCCACAGCCCCATGATGCCGCTGTGATGCTGCCCTTATATTTCCTGCAGGAGCAGAGACTCAGAGAAGCCCAAGCAGCTAGTCTAAGGTCACAAGGTTACAGAGTGATGGTACACTTGACAGTCTTGAATTCCCAAAGCCTAGCTTCTACCTGATGTCCTCCTGCATGCCGCACGCTGCCTTCCGCAGACATGGATCCGAGGGGAATGGGGCCGCAGCTGCCCTCCTTCACATTTCTAGGGCCAGAGAGAAAGCAGAAGCTGGAGGCAGCCGAGGTTAGGGCTCAACATCCACGAGAGCCATTCTTGCTACCTGCCTGTCCCAGCTACTCCTGCACTGCCGTGGCCTGGCTACTTTTCCCTCTGTGTCTGTCACCACCTATCTTGTTCACAGCTCCATTTCCCCTTGTGTCAACGGATCGCTCAACAAAATGTTTTCCATCCTTGCCAGCTATTTTTATCCCTTTTATCAGAGTCATTTCCTTTGTAAATAGCTTTCTGGCACAGAGTAGGCAGCCTTAGTCCTACCAAGTACCATGGGGACAGGGAAGGTGCGGGCACCTAGGGAGGGAAGAGCGGAGCAGTCTTGGGCCTGACTGGCCTTGGGGACTCTGATGGTGGCAGCAGGGGATGTTCCTTCGTTCCCCATTCCATTTCCATTGTTGGCGCCGTTCTTTGAGCAGGCAGCGTGTGCACAGGCCTCGGAAACACACAATTAGCGACAGGCGCCCAAAATAGCCTCGAAATCAGCAGCATTTTGTTTAGCTCAAGGCTTTTCATGCCCGCAGGGGAGGGCATTTCTGCTCCCAAATACACATCTATTTTACAATAAAACGAATGCTTCATCCCCCCTGCTGTTAAATCCAGCCACATGCCCTTCCCTGCCAGCCAGCCCTGCTCCCAAGTCCTCGCCAGCATTTCCTTTTGTGGCTGCGAGAGAAGCTCACAGCAGCGGTCCCATCTCAGCGCGGTGTAGGCTCCCAATCTGCAGTGCAATTAGCACTCACGAGCCGGGTTTTCATCAGCGAACACTGCGAGAGCTGCTGCTGCTGTCCTAACAGCCCGATTCCAGAAGATGCTACTGATGCCAACCTTATTGAGAGAAGGACCCAGCACGGTGCTGCTGGAAGTCTCCCTGACCTGGAGGTTGCCCCAGGCCTCTGCAGAGAGCCAGGGCTGCTCTCAGAGTGTGGCGGGTCATCACTGAGCTTCCAGGAAGCTCATGAACTTCCCAAGGAGTGGAGCTGGGGATTGAGCCCAGACAGATCGGGAAGCCTGAACTTAGAATCCCACCCCTGGGTTTACAGCCTCAGTCCCATGACCCTGCTTGCTCTCTTTGCAACAATTTCACATGCAATGTAATATTTTGGACCCTGTAGATCTGGAGCCAGGGCTCTGAGACTATAGGGTCACATCTGGCCCAATGGGCTGCTTTTCACACTGTCTGAGGCTGCTTTGGTTCCTTGGCAGGTGTAGTTACCAAGCAGAGTCTAAATGGCTGCCTAATTTGAAATCTCTACTGACTGGCCCACTGTGGAACAAGACTGCTAACCCCATCCTAGCTAGCAGGTCCTGTGAGAACAAAAACCAAGTCCCCTCCGCGAGGCACAGGGGCATGCTCAAGATCACTCAGCCAGTGGCTTAAACCTCAGAAACAATAAGATGTGTACCCAGAAAGTAAGATTTTTGGCAAATCAGAAATTTATCCTGAGAAGAAAAGCGTATTTTCGTGTAGATGTGCAAGCTGTCCAGTGAGTTTCTGTCCAAGGACTATGGAGGTAGAGTCACTACCTCCTACCTGTGAGCCACAGTCATCTCATCTGTCAAATGGGTATAACAACTTAGTGTGCCAGGTACAAGGATTTAGCATAATTAAAACACCATGTTCTTTTATTGAAAATAGATTTTTTTCAGACAATATATTCTGATTATATTGTATTATTATATATAATATGTATAAATATATTAATAGATATATGTTATCCTTCCCTTACTTCTCCCCACGTCCCCGTCCCCTCTCATCCAGATCCACACCCTTTCTGTCTCTCCTTAGAGAATGGCAGGCATGTAAGGAATAATAATAAAATAAGATAAAAGTAAACCAAGTAATTCAGAGTAACATAACATAAACAATCAAATGAAAACAGAGCCAGAGAAAAGTACAACAAACAAACAAACAACAATAACAAAAGACAGAGACACAAGGACACACATGTACACACCCAGGAATCCCATAAAAACACAAAACTGGAAGTCATAATATATACACAAAAGGTCTATGGGGAAAAAATGCCCTAACTTAACATTATGAGACAAAGAAGCCTTTGAGTTCATTTTGTGTTGACTGGCTACTGCTGGTGTGTTTCCCCAGTGAGATTCCTTTGGAGAAAATGAAATTTTCATTTGCAAGTGACAATCAGTTGGAGACAGCTTCAAGTTAGAGATGAGGCATGTGTCTACTTCCCCTTCCAGCTCTAGGACCCCATCTGGTGCAGACCTGTGCCGAGTCTGCACCCACTGCCTCAGTCTCCCCGAATTCATATGTACACCAGCCCAGTTGTGTCTAACAGGCCTTGACTCCTTGAAAACACCTGATTCTTTCCCAGACCTGGCTCCCCTCTTTTGGTCCTTACTGACAGTGACCCATCCTGTGGGACCTCTAGCTCCTTGCCCTTCCCGGAACAGCTCGCATGGCTGCAGAGTGAGGATGAGCGTCCTTGAACTCACTGTACACACAGGTTGGAGTGTTAGAATAGCAGACTTGAGTTTAATTGACCCTTGACCCTGCTACTCATTGAACCACGTACCCTTAAGCATAGGGTTCCCCTCTCCACAGCTCACTTCCCTCCCTGGAAGATGGGAGGGAGACAGAGCATCCTGGTAGGTAGTGACAAAGATTAAATGCAGCAGTGTATATAATACTGTGTATTTAGGACCAGATCTTGGTGAGCGCCTACGGCAGCCAGTGTAAGTTGTTCTCTCCACCTGGCCTCTCTTGGGTACAGTTTCCTGAATTTGCATGGGAATAGTTCATTTTGGCTGACTGCAGGCTGGCAGTGGACTCTGCGTTGAGAACAGGAAGCCCTGAATGGCCTCTGCTCTGCTGCACTAATGAAGCCCAGAAAGCCCCTGGCTTGAGGATGCACCCGTGACTTTTTTTGCTTCCCTGGTTCTGGCTCTAACTGGGTAGCTGTGGTCTACTGTTCTCATGGTGATGGTCTGACTTTGGAAGCTCTTGAGCTGGAGAATTTATGACCAGGCCTTGTTCGTTTCTTTGTCACACTGACTTGTGCTGTTAACCCAACTGGGAGCTGGGTTTCTGCTACTTGCTGATTTCTCCTTGTTAAATGGATGTTACTCCACCTGTGCACAAAAATCTATGGCTGCTCCATACTGACCCCTCGGTGAAGGGCTTCCGGCTGCTTAGAGGATTGTCCTGTGCCTAGACTGATCTGGGAAGGAGACAATGCTTGGGGTTATCTGGAAGACGTATTGGCTTTCTATCAGACTTGGAAAATTGGTTTTATTGCACCATTTTGGTTCTTCTTAGCAAAGTCTTCCATGAAGCTGGGCATAGTGGTGCACTCCTGTGAGCCCATGCGTGTGAAAAGTAGGAGCAGAAGGGGCGTGGTTCAAGGCCATTCTTAGTTATACAATGAGTTCAAGATGAGCTGGAGGCATGTGAGATCCTATCACAAAAATTGAGAAAAGAAATTGGAAGCATCTAACTTAGAGGTGGGAATGGCCCCAGCTGGTGAAAGGTTCCTTTGGGGACTCAAGTTCCAGAACAGAGAGTGGGAATGCCAGTGCGTGGGTACGTGGGTGCAAGGACACACAAGCATGCATGCATACAGGCCAGAGCTGATGACAAGGTTCTCACTCAATTGCCCTCACTCTCGACCTATATTTTTGAGACAGTCTCACTGACCCTGGACCTCATCAGTTTGGCGAAACCATCCAGCCAGTGAGCTCCACGAATCCACCTGTCTCTGTCTCCCCAGCACTGGGACTCCAGGAGCACATCTGCACACCCAGCTTTCTACATGAATGCTGGGGAAGGGGGCAGAACACACAGCAAGTATTTCATTCACAGAGCTACCTTCCTGGCTGCAGGAGCTCTCTCTAAAGGCAGGCGATGGAGCCACGAAGATGTGCTAGACAGGTGTGCCAAAAAGCCTGGTGTCACATAGCATGTGTTAGTTAGGTTATTGGGCAGTTCTGTAGCCCAGAAAGCCCAGAATCCATCCAGATTCCAGTGCAAAGGAATGTAGTTCTCATTCCCACCGTAGTCCAAGGCTGACTTTTCTTGGTGGATTGCCTCCTCCACCCACCGATTCAGAAATCCAGGCTCCTTCAGTCCCAAACTCCAATACACTAAGAAAAGAGAACAGAGGTCTTGAAGGACTGTTGTCTGTAGGACAACAAATGGACCCAAACAGATGCCATAGAGGTTAAACAGGGTGGTAGACAGATAATGGGTGTAGCACGTACTTGTATATAAAGGCTGGCAATACCTCTGTCTGTGCCCCTCCAGCCTATAGTGTTAAGCGCACAATAGGCACTCAGTAAATATGTGTATAAAGATTGAGTGGCTGGCTCTCTAGCATCTCAGTCCTATTCCCTTGCCTCAGATTCCAGGCCAATTCTAAGGTGTGCCTGTTGAACTGAGTCCAAGTCTAGGCCCTTTTAGTTACATGTCCATCGAATAAGTTGCTTTTACTGAAGAACAGTTTAAATGTAGTAAGTGGGATGTGGTGGCACTTGGGAGGTAGAAGCAGAAAGCTGAGGAGTTGAAGACCAGAGTCAACTACTAGGCAAGTCTGAGGACAGCCTAAGGCTACTGAGATCCTAAAGCACTGAATGGATGGGTGAACGAATGAATGAGTGAGTGACTGAATGAATGAAACGTGAGACTCTCTAAGCCATCCTGACATAGGGGTTTGGGATCCAAGCCTCCATACGATTCCTTATTAGAAGCTCCTCAGAGAACATCTAGATCTACAGTAGCAAAAATCAAACCAAAACAAGAAACTAGTCCATGAGCCAAGATCATGGCTGATCATGGCAGCCCAGAGCTGGCTTCCAAAGGGAAGCAGGCTGTGCTTGGTTAGCAGTGTTTGCATGGACGAGACAGGAAATGCTGAGTAAAGTTACACAGAACGTGCTAGATTATCTTGTGTTTTCATAGACCGCAGTTGTGGATGAGGTCCAAGGAAGGAGCCTAGCAAGTGACAGCCAGTGTAGACAGAGGGTCCTTGGCACTGGCCAGAGCCAGTATAAGAAAGGCCAGGAGAAGGCAAACTGTGTTGGAAAATGCTCTTGGGGTTAAAGGATTCCTGAGAACAAAGGCCTAGCTAGACTGTAGCAGCTGTAGCAACTTCTGAGAGGGAAATCCAGCAGTGGGGGCAGAGCACAGGGGGATGTAAGCTGGAATCCCCCCAGGTTGGTCTTCTTTCTGTTCAGCTGTGCCAGCTAAGACAGGCTGAGAGGCCTGCAGTCATGAGGATAGGCAGGAACACCGCAGGCAAATGACAGGTGGCAATGGCTCTCCTTCCCTTTACGGTGCCTCCTACGGAGTCCTGGACACAAAAAGTATCACCCCCAGGTACCAGTTCTCTCTCATCTCTCAACTGGTCCATCTCTGGGCCTCCTCTGTGCCGTTTGCTTGGGGTCATGGCTTCCAATCCACACAGACTCACAGTTGGGTGGGAGAGAAAGGGCCTATACATCCTGGGCATGAGAGGAAACGAATTTAAAACACCCAGTGAGTTCAATAGCAGCATTTTCAGAAACGAGAAATACTTCCAAATTAGTCGGAAGCCTGACTTAGGGAGTGTACTTGATTTTTGTAAAGTAAAGGTGATTGGCACCTGAAAGCCAATCAGAGAAGTGGAGTCAGTCCGTGGTTAGCCATCTGTGCTGTGTTGTGAAAAGGGAACGGGCCTGCTTTTCGTCCCACCCGGCTCCCGCATGGCTAGTTTATACCCCGAAATA